>CAKAKR010066296.1:25679-47389 GCA_916700685.1 Adelosebastes latens
TATTCTCAGAGCTAAACTAACTCTTCTGCAGTGTGGAGTGAGCGCGCGTTCACGTCTAGAGGTGGAGCGAGACAGCGAGGACGCGCGCGCATTCTGAAGGAGAAGCAGTGAAGGAGAGCAGGCAGCGGAGACGAGGCTCCAGCCACACGCGAGCGCGCATATGCGAACACGCATGTGTGGCGACCCGCTACATTTATACGCTTAAAAAGTTACAAATAGTCCCTTTAAACACAAAGAACAGCGAGCCGGTCATTGTTGTGAAAGAATCCCTGACAGGGCGACGGGTGGTCTCTCATCGCCCTGAAAGGGTTTATTCCTCAACAATTACCCGCTAGCTGTACATTATCCCGCCTATTACATGGCTACTTACTGAAGAAATCAATAATTTGACACAAAAACGGTCCGCTATGGTCCGACATCAGAACTGCGCCCATAGCAACGGCCTGTTATACATAGCAACTGTCTGTTATACATAGCAACGGTCTGTTATAAATAAATTATAGACTGCAGAACGCTGTGTTAACCAATCAGAATCAAGTATTCAACACAGCCGTGTAATAAAAACATATAACATTTTGTTTGTTTACAAGTGAGCTCCACAGGACCGCTTTACTTCAACTAGCCAACAATATTTTTTTGCTGCAAATGATTTCAGAAAACAGTTTCGATGGATAATTTTGCAGAAATTTGACATTTCCAGAACAGTTCTCCAGCCTTTAGCAAAGTCCAATGATCAGTCAATAACCACACTTGTTATACGGCTTTGTTGAATACTCGATTCTGATTGGTCAATCACGGCGTTCTACGGTCTGTTATTTCTTAATAGCAGACCGTTGCTATGGACGCGGTTCTTATCTCGGACTCTGGAGGACCATTTTTGTGTCAAATTATTGATTTCTTCAGTAAGTAGCCGTGTAATAAGCGGGATAATGTACAGCGAGCCGGTCATTGTTGTGAAATAAACCCTTTCAGGGCGATGAGAGACCACCCGTCACCCTGTCGGGGTTTATTTCACACCAATGACCGGCTCGCTGTACATTATCCCTTACTTAGTGAATGTCCCTTCACGTCTACAAAGGCTTAGAGTGAGTATGCACTGAATCATTGTTAGCTGTTCAATTTCCCAGGATTCAGCAGTCCTGGGTGCAAAGTTCATCCATTTCATGTTCATTTTTTTTTTTCACGTTTGTGTCTAGAACAGACGGACAGAAAAGGACACCGGCTCTGCTGTTAAGCCCAAAGTCTGATGATAAAACTTATTCCCGAGTGGATGCATGTTTGATGATTATGTTAAAATACCATCACTCGTTATATAAGTGCAGGTGGGCGACTGAATACACACACCGACACTACAAAGGATTCAAACAATCATCACGTTAGCTTCTTGATGTTATCAAAGGAGTGTATGAATGTGTGTGTATTGCTTGTTTGAGTGGGAGACGGTGTTGTTGAAAGTGTGAATATGTGCTGTTTTCTCTGTTGCACTGTAACAATTGATCGTGCGTTTAAGAAATGTCTCCCTGCTTGAAGTCTGTTGATTTAATGAAAGAATAAAGTCTGACTCTTTCACTTTTAAGGTGACAGACAGACAGAAGAAGAGCACTTTGCACACGGGATGAAAGTACACGTTAAATAAATAACTACTTTGTCTCTCAGAACTGCCAAAAAGAAACACGTCATTCACTCATGTGTCTTATACTTGAAAGAACTTTTCCAGCAGGAAAACGGCGTCCTTTTTTGTGTCCGTTCAAGGACCTCGCTAATCTGCAAACGTACACTCCCAGACACTTTTTTGTTTCAACAAAAGCAGCTTTGTCTCACCACGCTTCTCTCTGATCCTGCCATGCTCTTTAAAGTTTTTTTTTTTTTTTAAAATGAGATGCGGCCATCTCCTCCACCAGACATGGCAGTCTGGACTGGAGTTTGCGTCATTCAGTCTGAGAAGAAAGGGGGAGCCAGAAAACCAGAATCTACCATGACACTCACTCCCGCACGTACTTACAACAACACACCTGTGATACAACACCACTCTCCCTCCTCTCTGAGTGAGAGCTGATCTGAGTGCTGATTATCTGACTGCGGTGTGGGATTTAGCAAAGGGAAACTGCAGTTTGGATTGGAGTCCAGCGGGGTCGGTGTCACGGTCCTGTCAGGGATTCACAGCGAGGACCTGAAGCTGCCAGCTAGACTCTCTCTGGTGTCATCACTGTGTTTCAGCTTTGACATTATTATCAGATAAACATATTTATTAACACTGATTCACACGAACATGCTCCTAAATGCCCCTTTTTCTTCACTTTTCTAGAATCTAAAATTAATTTTATTCAATTTTTTTCTACTGTGATCCCATTAGGTCAGGGGTCAGCAACCTTTACTATCAAAAGAGCCATTTTAGGCAAAAAAAAAAAATCCTTGTGGGAGATTTCGAGAATAAAGTCATAACTTTACGAGAAAAAAAGTCGTGATATTACGAGAATAAAGTCATAACTTTATGAGAAAAAGGTCATAATATTACGAGAATAAAGTCATAACTTTACGAGAAAAAAAGTTGTAATATTACGAGAATAAAGTCATAACTTTACGAGAAAAAAAGTCATAATATTACGAGAATTAAGTCATAATTTTAAGAGAAAAAAAATAACATATAAAATTACTTAATCATTTATAATATTATGACTTTATACTCGTAATATTCCGACTTTTTTTCTTGTAAACTTCTGACTTTATTCTCGTAATGTTATGACTTTATTCTCGAAATCTCGGATTTATTTTTTTTCCTCAATGTGGCCCTAATACTCCGTCGTACCATAGACCTACAAAAATAATAAATACAAATGATAATGTAAACAAAAAACAGTTATTCATTTCCATTTTTATAAATCCCCAGGGAGCCTCTGGAGAGGGGCTAAAGAGACGCAGGTTGCTGACTCCTGCATTAGGTGGAATCTGTCCCCAACATACGCTCACTTTACTCCATTTACTGTACATCCGACTCCAGGTGGCATCAAGTTATAAATGTGTGTGTGTGAGCGTTTAGTAAATCCCTTCAGAGACTAAAAAGTAATTTCTTTCTGCCGTGTTCACAACTTGCTTGGAGTACAGCTGAAGTCGCACCACATTCTTCAATAGCTAATTTCATAAACCTTTTCAACCCTCAAGCCTCTCACATTTTGCTGCCAAAGCATTTCTTTGCTTCACTAACCCAGGTGCTGATGCAGCAATAGTCTGTCAACTGCTACTCCTCGCTGCGTTAGATGTTGTCAGAGTTCCTCAAAGGGATTACATATACGCTTAATCAAAAATTATCATCCAGAGACTTCATTACTGCTGAAACAACAGAAGAGCTCTGTGATGAAATGCCTGAAACCAGAAGGGTTCTCCTTTGGGCAGCTGTATTTGCATAAAACAAAAGTTTTTGCCGTGCTACTTCCAGCAATAATTACAAACAACTTTAAAGCTTTTAATAGTGCCAGTCATTACATTGCTGTATAGCACTTAATGATTAAGAATAATGGCCAAGCTCACTCTCAATACAAAGAGTTTGCTTGCTGAACTTTGCAAAAGAAAAGATTCCTGAAGAAAATAATTAGTTTTTGCTTCCACGTATCCCCCTTTTCTCAAAAGTAGGGGGTCAAATGTAGTAATAATTTACTTTTAAACATAATTGATCTGCTCTAAAGTTATGTTTTCTTTGTTTCTCGTCATCGTTTCATCGAGTTCACAACTTGTGACGTGTTTTTTTCATGTTGACAGAAATGGCGGAAGTTATGGAAGTTCATTTTTTTCGGGGCATAATAAGGTAATATATTGTAATTTTAGTCATATATTGTTTTTCTTCGTAATTTTATAATCTGTTTGAGGAAAATGTTGATATTCCCAACGGCCTCATCTTTTTCCTCTGTCATGTCTTTGCATTTCCTGCATTATGTTACCTGCTTGCTAAACTGTTAGCCTCTGTGGCTTCTAGACGCCGACAGTAACGTTAATATTACCGTTGCTTAGCAGCGGTGTTCTTTACGACTTAACCACTTGAACGCATATCGTGTACACGACTTCCCATGTTGTAAACACGAGCTCACGAGTTTCATTTGAAGGCACGTTTGAGTCTGTGAGTGTGGATATTGGGATCGGGCCAAAATGTCCGCTGTGAGAAAGGCCGATTGTTATGCAGTTCCTTGTTACCTGACTGTTAACCTGCAATCGTGCCATCCTGTTACCCGTCTGCCAGACCCGAACATGACAAATAGAGGGTCAAATGCAGCAATGATTTACTTTGAAACAGCTTTTCACTTGGTAGCCATAACCTATGTTGCCCTAAAGTAAAATAAAAATATTAGCAAATTAATCAAAAACATAATAACTGATTAAACTAACAAAAAGAGGCAACTGCATGCAACATATGTAAGTTGCATACATATGTAGGATGTAAGTCTTCATTATGTCTACAAAAACTGAAATAACTTCAGCATTTGCTACCAGATCCACTCATAAAGATTCATGCAAATACAAGCTGTGATGTCAAATTGAAACACCCTCGTGGATAATTCTGCCAAACCTTGACGAGGCTAGCTACTATTCATGGTTTCTAAAATATTAATATTAGTAAGAGAACAGGAAATGATCCATTATTATTCAGCATGGCCTGCGGCTGTTGTTAAGTCAGCACGGCCCTTTGGTACAACATGTTTACCCAAACCTGCACTCATATTTCAGTCTTATCCATGGGGGGCAAAATGTACTTTAAGTTCCTTCTTTGCCATAAAATCCAGTTAATGACATGTATTCATGTAATGCACATTTTCTTTCACGTTTTTTGCATTTGTTCTTCTAATAACTAGAAGATATGGGCCGAGCTTAATGGAGTCGTGAGGATGCATACGGATGAGAACCCCTGTTTTGATGCGATGATTGATCCGCATGCCTGCACATACTACCACGGGATCAGACCTCGATGGCTACGGCAAATATATATTAAGGTATAAGGTGAAGTGTGTAATGTCTAAAACACCCTTGTGCTTTAAGAGGGAGCATTAGCAGAGGTGTGTCAGCCACTGCTGGTGAGGTAGCTTGTTAAACACTAATCGGGGTGAAGACTCGAGCATTTCTCAGTGCAGTTCCAGGTCGCCTCTCGCTGCTACAACAACATGGGAATCGTGTTAAATGTTAGAGGATGTTCAGAATTTAATTTAAACTCACACATAGGGAGCTAATTATCACTTTGCCTTTTCATATAAAGTGTTAAATAACTGTATTATTATAAAAAAAACTGCTCTATTTTTTTGGCAATTTGCATGCAGATAGAAAAGTGGGGATAATATAGAAGGCTCCAGTATTCAACACAAGAAAAGGGATATCACAAACATTATTCATGAAGTTTGAAAAGTTCTTAAATGGCCTCAAAAAAGTATTTAGATATTTTGAAAAAGTTCTCATAAATAGAAAATGATTGGTGTCAGAATGCTTTGCAGAAAACTGATCGAAATCAACCAGAGGAGAGTTTTTAGTACTGCTCTTTATCTGAGCTGCACACTCACATAATTACCTCCTTAGCAGCACAAACACATTTGTGTTGAATGCAACTGAAATAGAGGAGAGAGAGAGAGAGAGAAAGAGAGTTTTTGGGGTAAAACCAGCTCTCTCCCTGCTGCAGGGTATAAAGTGGGTGGTTGATTTGAAATAAGCGTGTTAATGCTCTCTGTGTTGCTGCTGCTGTTAATGTGTGCAGGCTGGTAGTTACGGTTGTTTTACAGCGTGTCCAGTATCGCCGAACGCCCGGCTAATGCAGTCATACTTCACTTGAGCTACTTAGCATCCACAGAATGTGTAATTTATTCTTGTTTGAACAGGAAGTTGGAACAGCATTATCATCCTTATTTAGAGCCATTTGTGACCATTATTTTAAACTATGCAGCATCATGTTAATGGCTACGATTTCTCAAATGTTTTGATAAATAGGTTTTGTCGCTATGATGAAATGTAGCATACACAAAGTGAAGAATACAATAACAACTGGAATTGGGCTAACCTCTGGGCCATGTGCAATTTGGGCTGTGTTGGGAAACAATTCATTGCTCTGGGTTTGACAATAAATCTTGCATAATGTGTTGATGCATTCCTTTAATTCCAATATTTGTTTTGTCGGGCTCTCCGTCACGACTGGTGGTTACACACTGTGTGCAACATTGTGAACAAACAGAGGACACATTTTTTTTTCTATTTGCATAATCTGGGGCTAAAAAAGGCGTTTTTTAACAACCGAAATATGCAATAAAACAAAAGTTAGTGAGAAAA
Source organism: Adelosebastes latens (assembly GCA_916700685.1). Taxonomy (NCBI): domain Eukaryota; kingdom Metazoa; phylum Chordata; class Actinopteri; order Perciformes; family Sebastidae; genus Adelosebastes; species Adelosebastes latens. Next base: position 31,971 of record CAKAKR010066296.1, read on the forward strand.
GAAGCTTTGACGTACCAGGAATCTGACGTCTGCATAACAGATTGGCTTCTACTTTTAAAACTCTGCCAGGTGTTGCTCGGCCGTCATGATATGCAGAACGTAAAAAGAGCACGACATAAATAGCAGGACAGGAGGGAAAAGTAGAAAACAAACGTCAGACCAGCAGCCTCATTTCCAGACATCAGGACAAGACAGTAAAAAAAGCACACAAGCACAAACAAGTGACTTCTTTTTATGCCCAGCAGTCCAAACTGACATGCAACTGCACGTCTAAATTTTTTTTTTTCTGTACAATTAACTTCCTGTCGACACATCCTGAACATCTACTTTTTAATGATCGAATGAATTTACATTTAATTATCTTTTATCTTTAGCTCTATATGGTATTTCTCATTATACTTTTTACATGTTTAATCAAGCTTCTCACTTCACACTTACTTACAGGATGTTTTATACTGTAAACAGTTAAAATATTATATACATATTTTACACCTTTGATAAATAATTAAAATCAAATATACCAGTGTAGATAATGTCAATATGCCAATGCCAGCTAGTTATCTGAGAGATAACTAGACTTCTGCTCCTCTTCATGGCTCTGTTTTCAGGCTTTAAAAAAATCTAGCCTGTGACCGGAGACTTTGACCAATCACAGGTCATTTCAGAGAGAGAGATAGCGTTCCTATTGGCTGTGCTCCGGCTGGTGGGTGGTGCTTGGTATTTCCTCAACAGATCTCACAAGATGATTCTGAAAACATTTGAGGAGAGAAATAGGCATTACAGTAACAGAATATTGATTCATATTTGATCAGCGCTGCCTAGTTTGACCGTTTGATCGGAGTTCGTGAGTGATTGACAGCTGCTCAGAGATGGCAGGCTCCAACTCGGCTCTGATTGGTTGTTTTCCTCCGGTCTGTGAAATCTTTGCACATGCCGTTAGGAGCACCGGAGGACACAGAGGAACATGATTCTTTTCAGATTACTTGTCTCATCTACTACTGTCAAGATAAAGCGACCGTTTTATAAAAATAACTTTTTTAAATCATATTTACTCCAATTCTAACCACTGCTGCTTTAATCTAATCTAGAATCGTATCATTTTGTATTCAAATGTTTGCTTGATTTTTAAATGAATAATGTGTACAAAAAACAGCCACATTTCATAAGAAAAGACACATGAAACAACTTTAATATAAAATATAATATAATATAAAATTAAATACATCACATTACATGTAGGATCTGAGATGAGGTGGTTTCAGTTTTTTACAAATTCATGACATGAACTCAGCGACCCGGTGCTGCTGCTGGTGATGAGATGGTTGAGTGGTGTCTCGCCAGCTGAAAATGATTAGCTCTCTAATTAAAACTGAGGAGAACTCAGGCCTCTGCCAGATATCAAATCTGTCCCTGCTGCCCCAAATACTCCTCGTAATTTGGTCAGTGTTGAAGATGGCTGAGCTTTCTGGGACTTTAATTCAACTGAACCAAACCAAACATATTGCTCCTTACTGCAGGGAGAGAGAGAGAGACAGAGGGAGGCAATCATTTTGAACAGTATTACAGGACGATTAGACAAAACAACTGAGAAACCACATGAAAACAAACTTTATTAGAAGTGTCTCAACAAAGGTAAGGAAGACCGCAACCCACTGGTCTACGTGGACAGCTCAGGCCTGTACTGAAGAACAGTGCCATGAGGATAAGTGCAGTATCACGATTCACTGAGCAGATGGAGACATACACCCTCATGGAAGGCTGAGGATAGGCTGTTCAATGCTGGAGGAAGGCAGAGTGCAGAGGCTCCCCCGTGCAAACGAATACAGACGACCCAAAAATGATCCAGAGACATCGGAGTAGCCGTTAGCGGTGTTCATATTCCCTGGGACACAACTTTTGAAACAACAAAGGTAAGACGTAATTTATTTTTAGGGCTGTATAAAGTTTCTCTTCTTCGGCTGCTGGTTCAGTGAGTTTTGGTCGTAAAGTGATATGACGTATACCGCTGGAATCTGTGGAGTCTCAGCTCTCCTATTTTTTTTTACCTCCGCCAAGGCCAAAGGCCTCGGAAGGAGGTTATGTTTTCACCGGCGTTGGTTTGTTGGTTTGTTTGTTTGTTAGTTGGTTTGTTTTTTGGTTTGTCCGTTTGGACGATAACTCCGAAAGTCTGCGATGGATTTGAATGATTTTGACTCCGCTCAGCCTGTGCATTATCACCAGATGCCACCACAGGGGAGCAGCGACGTACATGAAACCTGCCTTGGCGGAGGTCTGCGCTCTCCGAGTGCACTTCTAGTTTTAATTAAGTTTTAATGACATATCAGTTGGTCGTGCGGGTCGCATGGAGTAGCAAAATTGCTAGCGCCACTATGCGTGCATGCACCGTTAGCGTGTTTTTGCTGTATGCTCATTCAGTTGCTTGGTGTTGGAATTGAGTTTTGTTTGTGTAAAAATGGTTATCACGAGCTTTTAGCTGAGCTTTTCCCGTTATGTGTGTACGCAGGATGATGCTACATGTTTAACATGTCCTTATCTGACCTTATACCTACCGGGCTGTGGTTCATAGAGATTTGTTGGGCTAACAGTTTGTTTTTGTCCCAACTCCAGTGACAGTGATGATGACTTCAGAAAAAAATGCATTAGGTCAGTGTGTCTGGTATTCTGTTGTTTTAGCTATAAGTCAGATATACAGAAGGCGGTTATGTACTGTATGTGAGCCAGAACATTTTAGCAAAAGAAACATAATACAGCCGTCAGTTAGCCGAGTGAACATAAACTCTGGTTTATTGTTTTGTCTGCTGGACCAATAGCAGAGCCCGGCTTAAAGATTTAGCTGTTGGGAGCCAGCTGAATGCTAACCAAACACAACCGAGACTGTGTGACAGTAACTTTTACTGCGGGTTTATTTACCACGTGCCTTTAAAGATAAACAAGAGAGACCAACAGTCTCAAAAGAAGTCAATGCCTCAAAAATGCCCATATTTGATATGTTAACAATTTTTTATTAAACCTTTATTTAACCAGATTAGTCCCATTGAGATTAAGAACCTCTTTTCCAAGGGAGACCTGTCCAAGACGGTCAGCAGCAAGAACACAAAGTTGCAGACACAGACACAAACGGAGACAAAAAATACAGTTCACAAACACTTAAAGCACTAAAATTTGCATTAAAAGAGAACTATCTAAAGACAAATGGGGGGGACAAAAAGGAACTTTTCTGGGAGTCATTTGTACAACAAGGGGGGGCTAAAAACATTGGCATGCCACAGAGTCTGCTTCTAAAGCATGGTAAGCTACATCAACCATAAGAAGGCGTTGAGCAGAGGCGTGCATGTACAAAACATCTCCATAATCTAAAACCGGTAAAAATGTAGTAGAAACAAGACGCTTGTATGTAACATGAGGCAGCGAAGATGACTTACATGAAGCCTACTGTATGTCAGCCATTAAATGTGTGACACAGTTACAAGTTTCCTCGAACCACTGGAATGATGAAATGTCTGCATTTTCTGTAGAAAGCAGTGTTGACAGCTGTTATCAGAACATAAATATAGAGCAGAGTTGCTGGTTTGTTGGGGTATTGCTCCATTACAGGCATTGTTACAGCCATGACCTTTTCAACGAGACTTGCAGCTCTTGTCCTCCGTTTCTTTCTGCCTCTCTAGATCTACTTTTTGTCTGAATGTACATTCGTTCATCTCTATAAAAGAAACAACTCTTTTAAAAATGTGATATAATAATGGGGCGTTGTCTGCAACAGGAACATGAATCTTGGCAAAAACTCTATAATTTTCACAGTAGATCTTTGCCAGCATGTGATAACAAAAGCATCAACAGGCTGCCAGGTCTTTTTAAGCTTTTCAAGGGGACCACTGTAAAATAACTCATTGTTATCTTGAAGTTATTGTTATTTTGCAGCAGTGAGTCAGAAAAAAAAAGTCTCAACTGTGTGAACTGGACTTCTTCACTCGTACTCTGTCGTGACCAGGAGTCATGGATGAGTTTGCCTCAGCTCATTTGTTTTTCGTGGATAGCCCTCTAATCACATGCACATGCACACAATCAAGCAAAACCTGGAAACACACACACACACATGCACAAAACACAGCCCAAATGGTGCATCAAATTACTGAAAGGGAAGCAGGATGATGTGTTTGTTTATCCTCAGGATCTGAAACAGAAGTAAATGGCCACTTTATCACAGTATCGCACACAACCATCCATCCAAGAGTGATAAATCAGTAGTGCTGCATGTTTAAGTCCAACAGAGGATTAAGAATCAACGTTGGTCAAAGTCAGTGGTCGCAAAGTAATAACTTCACTAAGTTATTGTTATATAACTTGACACGGTAAGACATTGGCCTTTATATTTCTGAATCTGTCTTGGACTGCTTCATGGAAATAATGATTATATCTTGTGAACTTCAAAGGGCAGTTCTCATCGTACAGTACAAATGCTTCCCTCCCTCATATTTATCAATGTAACATCTCAATATTCACTCTCTTTTAGCTCTGTTTTTGGTCCCCACCAACTCCTGAGGGAAATATCTGTCTCTTTAGCTGCTAAATGCTCCACAATGTTCACCAGCTATAGTCGCTAACTGTTTCTGTCTACCGTTTGGTGCTGAGCAGGTAGTGGACAGTGGGTGTTTAGAGCTTTTTTGCTGAAAATATCTGCCTGCAGGACCCAGTTAACTTAGCTTACCATAAAGACTGGAAACCGCAGCTCGTGGTTTTTAAACTTTGTTTTAAACACGGCCCAAATGGTCCATCAAATTACTGAAAGGGAAGCAGGACAATGTGTTTGTTTATCCTCAGGATCTGAAACAGAAATAAATGGCCACTTTATTGCAGTAACGCACACAACCATCCATCCAAGAGTGATAAATCAGTACTAGTGCTGCATGTTTAAGTCCAACAGAAGATTAAGAATCAACGTTGGTCAAAGTCAGTGGTTGCAAAGTAATAACTTCAAGCTAAGGTTGAGTTATTGGGTGGTGAAAAAATTATACCGTTTGTATGCAGATGGGTTCAGAGAAGCCAAAGTCAGGTTTAGGATTATTAATTCGTCGTTGATGTGCGCTCGTGATTCCACTTGACACGTTAAGACATTGGCCTTTAATATTTCTGAATCTGTCTTGGACTGCTTCATGGAAATAATGATTATATCTTGCTTACTTCAAAGGGCAGTTCTCATTGTACAGTATAAATGCTTCCCCTCCCTAATATTTATCAATGTAACATCTCATTTCACTGAGCTGATGATGTGCCGACACATTTAAATAAAAACCCAGTATAGTGATATTAAAAAGCTGGCAACACTGCACAGATGAATATCATAAAGACAGAACGTTCTACAACTAGACCTTTAACATTCCTCTATGCAAACGCCGCTTCGTCTCGCTCTCCTTACCCCTAATATTACTTTAACCATCCGCCATACCCCAAAAGGCTTTATTCAATCATTCCATATTGTCATGAGTTTGTCAATCAGTTTGTTCCTAATGACTTAATATCATTGTTTTCTGTTTCCGTTTTCAGTAGAGCTTTTAAAATAATAATTTGAAATACCAATGTATTGGGGTCCAGTCAAAAGCTCATGTTTGCCATGGGTCCTAATCTAAAGTATCACACACTATCAGGGGGTAAAGGTGCACTCTCTCAGTTATTTTGAAGGAGACAGACGCAGATGTAGCATATTTTCGTTTTACACAATATGCAAATTAACTGCAACTTTCCTAAAATAATAAATTTTATTTTCTTTAGATGACATTTATTACATAACTAATAATGTTTTGAGAAGCAATAAGTTAACATTTTGCTATGATGGTTTTTTCTTACAGTAGTTTATTCAGTCGGTAGTCCTCGTATGTTAAATATGTTGGTAGGATGAGGGTTAAACGTGCCTTAACAGATGGGTCACTTCAGCGGAAACAAGTTGTGAAAACAACTCACATATCATCACCCTTTAAGCTGATATGGTGAACTTGTTGCTTAGTTACACATCCAGCAGTTACAGAGTTGTGTTTCTGGTGAATGTCCAACGTTCACTCTCTTTTAGCTCTGTTTTTGGTCCCCACCTCCTGAGGGAAATATGTGGCTCTTTAGCTGCTAAATGCTCAGCAATGTTCACCAGCTATAGTCGCTAACTGTTTCTGTCTGCCGTTTGGTGCTGAGCAGGTAGTGGACAGTGGGTGTTTAGAGCTTTTTTGCTGAAAATATCTGCCTGCTGCGGCCAAAAACGATAATAGGAAAACACCCAGTTAACTTAACTTAGCACACAGACTGGAAACCGCAGCTCGTAGTTTTTAAACTTTGATTTTGACTTTGATTGCACGCCTGTACGTGGTTCTAATGCCGTTACCAAGTCGTGGTCGGCCTCATCAACAGCAGCGATTAGTCAGCCTGCAGGGAGGAGGTCCAACACCTGGCAGCGGAGTGCGCTGAAAACAACCCTCAACAGCAAGAAGACCAAAGAGCTCATCGTGGACTTCAGGAATACCAAAGGTGGCACTCATTCTCCCATCTATATCAACGGGATGGGTCCTCTCTTGGACCCTCAACACTTCCACCCTGGTCAAGAAGACTCACCACCGTCTCTTCTTCTTGAGGAGACTGAAGAAATTCCATCTGTCTCCTCCGATTCTGGCGAACTTCTACCGCTGCACCATCAAGAGCATCATCACCAACTGCATCACTATGGCAACTGCTCCGTCTCGGATCGGAAAGCACTGCAGAGGGCGGGGAAAACTGCCCAGCGCATCAACCGGTTCTTCACCCCCCTCCTGCTGTTGAGGCATCATCAAGGACACCTCTCACCCTGTAGCCACAGACGGTTTGCCCTCCTCCCACATGGGAGGCGCTAAAGGAACTCTCCGTTCCAGGACCAGCAGGCTCAGGAACAGTGTGTGTGGCACCAAAAAACTGGAAGAACCCCGCATTATATTGCATTAGATTGCATAAATTTTACTACATTTGGAGAATTACACTCATACTTCATTTGAAGGGCCACGTGCTGAAAAGTAATGGAATTATTATTGGCAATTTAAGTGCTCTTTGGCCTCAACTCTCATGAATTTCTACTGGCTTAAGAGTTGTTTTTTTTTCTCCCAGCAGCGTGTGAAGTGCTGTTATATCATCCAGTGTCTGTCAGCAGCTCAAGGAGAGTGCTCTTCATTCAAATGGATCAGAGGTTAGACCACCGCATCTTTTTAAGTCAAATCTGTCTGCTCATCTCACTCACCTCGTCTGGGTTGAAAAAAACCATCTCTGGCGAGGTTTATGGTTTAGTTTCCTCGTCACATACAGCCATGAGACAAGGGCAAGACAAGATAATTAAACACAGAATGCAAATGCTAAACAATGACTCAGACAGACCATTTCATAATTTTTAGGCATAATTTATTTAGTGTATCTTAAAAACAATGACACACTGATAAAATCCATGTCAATCAAGTCCAGTTTGTGATGCCACCTCCACTTAATAACAATTGGAGACAGACTGCAGCCACGTCTGACTCGTGTCTGCGTCTGCGATCTCCGTGCAGATATACAAACAGACAGATGGAGAAAGAGAGAGAGATGTGACTTCTCTTCAGTCTGAGCATGTTGCTTTTTTTGGGTCCCTCTCTCCCTGTTGTTAACAGTTTGTTGGCGGCTCTGGTTAGACGGGGAATTTGATTAATTTTTGCCAAAAAAGAGGAAGTTTTTTACACTGCGACCTGGTGGTGTTTTGATATGCCTAAATTGAAATCATCCTCTATTGATAGAATTTTAATAATTATAATTTAAGAGCATCATGTCCTGCAGTGCAGCTCACTGCTTTCCCCCCTCTGCCCCAGAGACATTGTATCATTTGTTGTCATTTTTTTAACCGTGTTGTCAGTTCTTTTTAACCTTCCTGTCACCTGTGAGTGGCGTCCTGCTCCCAGACGACGTATACTCGTGTGTGGCAGTCCACAAACCAATGGGTGACTTCGTCCACTTCTTATATGCAGTCTATAGGTTTAGGAAAAGATTGTGATTTGGGTTACAACAAGTATAGAAGTGGCGTTACTTAAGTACAGTACAGGTTGAAACCAAACAGTGCTGCTATCTGCTGGAATACTATTCTGCCTCGATACTGCTGTGTGTTGGTTGGTTTGAGGTAATTTCATTGATGCGATTCCCGGATGAATCAGGGCGGGGAAAGTGAAATAGCAGCTTCATTCTGCTCCAGTGGATCTGCTCTGTGGCCACCAGATCAGACTGTGGTTGTACTGCGGCAGCTTCCAGGTGTGAATGTGTGTTCCTGCCAGCAGGGATACCTCCCTGAATAAATAATGGTTTAGTGTAATACAAAAGTCTGCAAGAAATTCTTTGGCGCACATTACCAAACAACTTTGCAATTATTCTAATCATCTAAAGTTGATTACCACAGTGATTCTGCTCTGCCTGGCTGATGACCCGGCCATGTATACTGGTGTCACAGATGAGATTCAAGTGTTAGGCTTCTCTCCCCCTAATCCTTCAAAGTGTGCAACCAGTGCCATAATAGCACCAAGAACATGCATTATTACCCTAGTTTTATGATCAAAGGTGGGACCCTCCAACCTTTAAGTGCTCAGCGTGGTCTCCGTCTGATTACAGCAATAGGTCACACAGACCAGGAGCCAATCAGCAGCAAGGATCCACATGCAGAGTTGTTAATGCCGTGTCATTTACGGTGGGAAGAGACCGGGGCTCGTTATAATTGGATGAGCAAATTTATGCAAATTTCAGGGTCAAGCCCTTCCGAGTCGATTAGAGGGCTCCTCAGGTGATCATAGAGCAGGGGTTACGTGATGTGTATCCTTCATTCTGGCACATTGGGAGGCAAGATACTATTGAGGACACTGAGGTCATGTCCTCAGTTATTGTTCTGGGAATATGTGGGGGGGGAGTTTCTACAATTAGAAACGTACACATGGTGGGTATTAATAACCATATGAATCAGTATTTCTCCACCAACAGTGTAAATAAGGTAACATTTAGACCTTAATTTTGTAAATTAACAACTTATATAAGATACTTTTTATGGTGGATGCATTTGGGAAACTTTTTCTAAAAGCCTGCTAAAGCTCGGAAACCAGACACTAACTAAAAATTGCAGGTTGAACAAGCAATGGTAAAAAAAAAAAAAGTAAATTACATCAGAACAGACTGAGCATCACAGATAAACCTATTGGTAAGAGCATGTAGTGTAAGAGCAGGGGTTTTCCCATTAATTTCAAGTCAAAGGGTGATTACTGGGGATAGATAAAAACACAATTATTAAAATCCTCCAACTTCAATCACATCACACACACACACAACTTACTTTTTCCCTGTTCTACTCCCACTTATTTCCCCAGGAAGTTGTCCTGCTGCATGTATAATCATGTCCGATTATATTTAACAGCCACTGTTTCATTCATGTGTGCAGGCAGTGAGCCAGAGAAAGAAGGCGTATAAATAGCATGACATTTAATGACATTCCCCGTGTCATAATAACGTCATTTTCACGTCATGGGCTTAACGTTGTGAAACTCAGCTTTTTGCGTGTCATTTAACGCCACGTTGTTACCGTGAAAAGGTCGCGGTTATGTTCAGGCAACAAAACCACTTAAGGAAAACATCATGGTTTGGCTTGAAATCACTACGTAAACTAAGTAAAATACGTACGTAAATAATGTAACATAAGTACAGAAAACCAACATCCCAGCTCGCTTTGTCACACCCCTTGGTGTCGCTTTAGGATTAGGCATCAAAACCACTATAATAAGGTTTAGCAAAGAACTACATGGTTGGGCTTAAGGGCGTTTTCACTTTAGATACGATCGATCCGTACTGTGCCCGAGTACGATTGCTCCCCCCCCCCCTCTCCATTCAGCTTTCACATTAGTAAATTTGTTCCGTACCCGAGTACTTTTGCGTCATCATCCATGTGTATTTGTTTATGTTGAGATCAGCTGTTCTAGTGGCGGAGCATCGTAAAACACTTCAATCAAACTTCCCAGAAACACAATAAAACTCACCAAAACCGTCGTCGTTAGTCCTTCCAACAATCACTAACTCTGGTTTGGTCGAAATAAACTCTTATTTCACCGAGTTTGATGTGAAAATATGCCGCTCTACACGTTGTCTCCCTCCGCGGTCTCTCTCTCTGCCCGCTGAACAAACATCGCCTACTATTGTTTATATTTTAAGGAACCTGTGGCCTGCCTTCCTGCTTCGTCACCCCCGGCCGTACAGTTCAGAGGATCAGTTCAGAGAATAGTGCTTATTAGGGATGCTAATTTGCAACACCTGTCCCTAGAAGGGCTTTTTGTGAAAATATGAGATTAAAACAGGAATGAGTACAGTAAAGCACACATTTAAAAACTAGACATGAGTACAGGTTTGTCGCTGAATTAAACAGGATTTGGTTGCTCTCTTAAAAGTGGTAAAGTTTGCAGCAAATTTCAAGTGATCAGGTAGCGAGTTCCAAGACTTTGCTCCTTTCACAGAAAAGCTGATTAGCTCTGAGCGTAGCATATTCACGCGGATGCGTTTGCATTGCAGTCAGTACAGAGTACAGACTAAATTGGCGTACACATGACATGCCAAAGGCAACATAGGTTGTTATTGCACGCAAAATTACTTACAAATTCTCATATTATTCATACGACATGAGGTGAGAGCGGTGCTGCTGCTGATGCTCACAGTGAAGAAGCCACAGTGAGATCCTTTCATTGATATTAATGAGCTGCGCTCGTGGCGCTCATAATATAACCATGAAGAAAAAGGGTGGTGGTGGAGGTGGAGGTCAGAGGTTGCCATGACGATCCCATCGGGAGTCATTTCCAGTTTGCAGTCGGCACTGAACAGTCACTGTGAATATGTGTGAAGCTCCACAATAGACACTGACTGACTAAGAGCAGCCTCGCTGGTACATGTGTCCACTCTGTGGGTCTTTGGTGAATAACTGTAATCGTTTTCACAAGTACTCATGATGACATTCCATGAAAACGCTCTTCTTCTCTCCTCTTATGCACGCTCTTCTCCTAACCCCCCCCATCCTCCTTCTGGGGTTGAAGTAGGTGCACAATGAGCAGAATGAATTCATTTTAATTGACAGGTTCCTGTTGCACTGCAGCCTGTCAATGTGCAATGGGTAATGCATGAGGGACCTACCTGGTTTGGTTTTCAATGAGGAATGACACTGTCAGGCGCTAATGGGGTGTGTATATGTGTGTGTGTGCACATGCATATGCTCACCTAACCCGGCTTCAAATGAGCACTGGCAGAGCCAAATGTCCATCAGATGACAGCTTGCATGTCAGAGTGTGTTTATGGACTCATTTGGCTTAGAGTATGTGCACTTCAGCTGGAGCTGGAGTCATGAACAACATCCCGTATGGAATAACACGTTGCTTTTGTTTCTGGAGATGATCAGCTTCCAAATCATGATCTTAATCACTGGAAAAACAAAGCGCAGGTAATGGATGAGCTCACGTTAACGTGAGGCATTCATCTGATGTCAAACAGCGAGTGAATCACAGAATAAGGTCCGTGTTGCCTGTTGGAATGAAATGGGGAATTTAAAAAAAAGGATATTAAGATACGAAGGAGGAGTAGAATGAACACACTGATCACGTTTACATGCATCAAATATTACGGTTGTTGCCCTTATTCCAACAAAGACAATATTCCTACTAAGCTGTTTACGTGGCTAATGAAAATGAATATTCCACTAATATTCCCGTTTTTATGCAGCCGTGCGTACTATTAACTCTGAAGTTTTCCACCGCCCAGCCTCCCTCTTTCATTCCTTTAACCACCATCTCGAAAAGGTCGGTGTTTAGGGTGACCAGCTGTCCCACTTTACGAGGGACTGCACAGCATCGTTATCCCTTGTCCCACATCCCACATATGATGATCACGATATCCCACATTTTCATTGGCTCTAGTTTTCAAACTGGAACAAAATAAAAACTCACCTAAAGAGTCGTCGTTACTCTTTCCAACAATCACCAAGTGTGCTTTGGTCGAACTCGACTGTAATTTCACCGAGTTTAATGAGAAAAAACGTCAAATCTACAGGTGTCCCCCCCCCTCTCCACCCCCCGCTCTCTCTCTCTGTCCCTCTCTCTGCAGGCAGAAGGAAAGAGGCAGGGTGACACGTCATGAATGTCATCAGTTACACTGCGCATGTCTCAAAGCCTGTGGTGTTAATGCACAGGCTGAGCGGAGTTATTAAAAAAGATTCCCGAAGCCGGATCATGATCCGGATCACAACCAAAATCTAATGTATTGTTCATTGTACCACACCCCACCCCTCCAAAAAATAACATTCAAATCCATCGCGGACTTTGGAGTAATCCTCCAAACGGACAAACCGACAAACAAACCAACACCGGTGAAAACATAACCTCCTTCCTAGGCCTTCGGCCTTTGCGGAGGTAACAAAGACTGTGAAACTACTCATAAATGGTTGGGTGAAGCCGGTGGAAGGCGATTCTCAGAGTTTTTTGCTAAATTTGCCAAGCGACACAGTTCATGTGAGTCTCACATGAAACGTGCGACTCAAAAAGAGATGTGCCGATCTATGGATGCATTCGGACAAAGCATAGAGATGTTACAAGATAAGGGGCAGAATAGAAATGTTTATTATTTAAGTTAGATAGACATTATCATATATAAATTGTAGACTACCTCTCAGCCTTGGTAACGTGTCCCACATTGTCCCACACAAACATACTCTTTGTCCCACATTTGTTTTGTTAGGATCTGGTCACCCTTTATCGGTGTTGCGTTATTTACGCATGTCCAAAAAACCTGTTGATATCCAAATCTTTCCTAATGTTTAAAAGTAGGTTATGCTTTTCTTTTGGGATGCATGCATCTCTCCCCCATCCTTGCAAACTGTCAGCTAGTTGGTTTGTGTTACAACGCACAGAGCTGACCTTAAACGGGCAAGAGGCCGTGTGTCGCAAACTGCGGTAAAAAGCCCAATTGAGGCGTATATTCTTAATGCACTGTATACATGTGTCCAAAGAATGATCCTAAAACCAGAATAATATCGGCATATCACAGGTCTTAATCGGAAAATTCAAAAAGAAAATATGCTGTTTACTTGACCCTTATCAAATAAAAGGATTAACATTGATGTCGGTAACAGAAATTGGGAGACACGAGTGCCGTTTTCTCTTAGAACAGTGTAAGAAAAAATAGTATTGTGGTGCAGATTCATGTAAAATTGAATCCTCAGAATCTCTCGAGCACATCACACTACTGTGTTGTGCCGTACAGTAAAGGCAGAGATAAAGAGGTAGATTTGCATAAACCAAAACCATAAAAGATTCATGCGATTAAGACAGGCTGATAGGCAGAAAAGGAACCAGACAGAGTTGTAGCAGCAGAAAGGCTCATTTCATGTGACATTTTGGAGTTTTTCTGTGATGGATTTTGTATTTATTTGCAGGTGTGGAGATAAGCAGGCTTCATCGGGGTGACGATGGGGCTCTGCTTCTCCTAACCTGTATTCCCGCTGATGAAACTCAGCGCCTCACGGCGTGTCATCTCTACGCCACAAGTCGCTCTGCTGGGCCGACATTACAACAACAGAGACTGTGTTTCTCTCACAACATAAAACAGCATCTTGGTGGAAACATAAGCTGAGGTTTACTGGGCTGTGTGCTTTGAGCTCGCAGCGGGCTGCTGATGGAGACATGAGATATGTGAAATGGCACAAAGAAGAGGCTATAGTGCACTCCTGGTAGAGAGCAAAGCTTTAAAGGATAGAGACAGAGAGGTCGACGCCTGGGGGGATTTTAATGATGCACACAATCAAGCACTCATCTTTTCCTCCCAAATGAGTTTTCTTTCAGAGGCGAGAACATTGCAATTGCAATTTTTATTTTATTTTATTCGTCACTTGAGACACATTCAAGCACAAACAGATATCCTGTTTTTATTTGCCCACAGTTCTACGTTTTATCACCTGAATTTTTCAAGTTTGTGTATGTTTTGTGTCAAGTTTTTTGAGGCGTCCACAGCTGTTATGTTCACCCACACATGGTCACTTTACATCTATCTAATCAAACCGTATCATTGATCTCTCTCACATGAAATGTTTGCTTTATATTCTGGCACATTTATTGCACGGCTGTCGTAAGTCACAACGTTATCTGCACATACCTCGACTGACATTTTCAGAGTCTCACAGTTTCATGTTTATGTAAACCTTTCATGTGTTGGAGGCAGTGAAGGCCACAGTGACATGAATGTGAGATGTGCTGTAAAGGATAGGCATTTAGACTTTCTGAAAAATTCATTTTGTGTATGCGTGCTGTGTGTTCTGGCATTTCGTGCCTCTTAGCCGACGTAAACCTGCTTGTTTATGTTCTCGGCAGTTCTGCAGTAGCAATATTATGAATTCACTCTTTTGGTTTAATTTCCTACTTGCTGACTTTTAGAAGAATGAGAAGAGCCGGGAACGGTTGAACCATTTTGACCTTAGCTGGTGCATGAGTATTTGTAAGTGGGGTGCATGGGGGGAAAGATTGATGGGAGGTATGTGAGCCTTATTTCACTCACGATTGTGCTCTGAGGGTTATATTTGGAGACAGCAACACAGTCTCACAGCAGTTTGTGAAATAGTCATGAAATTGAATCTATTTGATTTGTGTGTATAGACACGAATTTCCCTTTTTTCTCTCGTGACACTCAGCACGACTTTCAACAACTTGTGACGCACGTGTCAATTTCCACTCCAGTCTTTTCAAAATAAATCTTCTTCTTAGTAAGGTTTAGGAATAGACTTGGTTAGGCTTAGGCAACAAACTACTTAGTTAGGTTTAGGAAAAACCCATGGTTTGGGTTAAAATAACACCGGAAGTGCCGTAACTTAAAGGAACTGTTTGTAACTTCTTACACTTATAAATCATTGCGGGTCGGTGTCCCATGCACACTCGCGTGTGGCTACGCTGTTCAGACTCAGACTCCAACACAAACTACACGGAAGCACCAAAACCACAAAGTTATATCTATTGAAGCCTGTCTGTTAAACAGTGTCAACTCTTCCTGCTTCAGCCTCCCGACCGCGGTCAGAAGACACAGGGGACACGTAGCTTTGGTCTCCAGGGCCGGAGTCTCTGCTCCTCTGCCTGCTTGCCTTCACTCACACACCGCGCTCGTTTTCACTCGCTCTCTCGCTCCACTCTCACGTGCATGCGCGCACACTACACACTGCAGAAGAGTTAGTTTAGCTCTGAGAATATCTAGTGAATGTACAGTGGACGTTTGTGCAGAAATAACTGCTGCAGCTCCTCCAGACCAACAGAGGTTTCCCGTGTCTTGTAAAGTGACGGGGCTCCGCAGCGAGAAACGTTATCGTCTCTGACCAAAACTCCGGTGTCTCCCCTGTTCCCTCTGGCCGC
>CAKAKR010066297.1:0-16663 GCA_916700685.1 Adelosebastes latens
GTCGGGACATATGCGCGCTCGCATATGCGCGCTCGCGTGTGGCTGAAGTCTCTCCTCCTCTACCTGCCTACCTTCACTGACACAGCGCGCGTGTTCTCGCTGTCTCGCTCCACCTCTAGACGTGCATGCGCGCTCACTCCACACTGCAGAAGAGTTTGTTTAGCTCTGAGAATATCTAGTGAATGTACAGTGGACGTTTGTGGAGTTATAAATGCTGCAGCTCCTCCAGACCAACAGAGGTTTTCCGTGTCTTGTGAAGTGACGGGGCTCCGCAGCGAGAAATGTTATCGTCTCCGACCAAAACCCCGGTGTCTCCCTGCGGGTGCAGCCGGGACGATAACGTTTCTTTTCCTGCTCCAGCCCCGGCACCGACGCTGAAGCAGGAAAAGCCAACACTAGGATCAGCAGTGATTCATGGAGAGACCTTCGTCTGGTCAGCTAACATTACTGCCAAGCAGCTGAAATATAGAGTGATGTTATGGTTTTAGCTGACGTGTGTCGCCTAACTGTTTTGAGCGATGCTCGTTCATGTCTATGTAGAGCGAGCAAGCGCGAGCTTGACGCTGACTTTCGTTGACTTAATGGCCACAGGTGTCGCTGTTAACAAGCATTTCTGAAAGTTACAAATAGTCCCTTTAAAGGCTTTTTTGTTTTTAATATAGGGTATGACGGTGCTATACTGTTTAAATTCATTAATAAAATGTAGGAAAGTTGGCTTGGTTCCTGATTATTTTGTCTTATGGTATTATATACAGCACGTTATTGCCAATCTTATCTTGACTAAAATATATCATTACATCAAACATGTTTCTTTTGTAGAAAGTTGGCTACATCCATCCAGAACATTCTTGTATGTACAGTGAAAGAATAACTTTTTCAAGTCCACAGAAATCACACTTGTAATCAATATCCAGCTTGAATCTTTCTAACACAAGTTTACTGGGTAAATTCTATGTAATGTCTTTAAAGGCACTTCCTTAAGTTTGTTATTGATACAGTATTTATCACAAATTGTCCAAGCTTTCTCACACAGTATATCCTCAAATAAGGAAGACCAAAAACATCTAGATGAATGGACAGAAACAGCCGTTGCTTGCAGTTGCTATGCCAACAGTGCGTCATGGACTCACCTGGTAGCTGATCTCCATTGAGCCGTTGGTCTGTTCCTAGCTGACGTCATCTTGTCTCTCTCGGTAGCTTCTCTTCACAACAACACGGTTCTCTGAAAACGGGGCGTTTATTGCCTCAACGCTTCTTGTTTATCGGATTCTTCCACACCTTAGTCGAGCCGTGAGAACTATGAATGAACGTAGTGAAATAAAATACATCAATAAAACACTTAGCATGAGAACAAAAGAAAACACAAAACGGCGCGAAAACATTTTACGGGGAGGACAAAATACCTCGTTGCACACGTCATGGAAAAAGAGGTTCTTGTGTGAATAAAAGTCTCTTTAACTGTCTGTTTTGGCTTTAGACGCCAATAATTATAATTTTTAATACATTTTAGAGCCACGCGGAAGGTGTCCAGCTCCTCAGCTCACGTTGGATTGAAAACGGTGTCTCAATAAATTCCGTCGTAGTGGTACTACACACAGAGAACATTAGTTCCGGGACATAACGTAAAATATAAACAATGGACTAAATGTACTATTGGTTACAATCTATAACCATTTTACCTGTTATAGATCCTTTTAAAGTTAGAAAGGTTAACATTAAAAATGTGTACCAGTTAATTTCCTGTTGTAGTGTATAAGTGACTGGCATAAGCTGACAGGAAGTAAACATGGACCCAAGCTGTTGCCTAGCAATGCAATTATAGTATAGTAGTATAGTTTGTCGAAAAAAAAGTCACAGTATAGTATGTCGGAAAAAATAAAAAAATAGTCAGTATAGTATGACGAAAAAAAAGTCATAGTATAGTATGTTGAAAAAGTCATAGTATAGTATGACGAAAAAGTCATAGCATAGTATTTGAAAAAAAAAGTCATAGTATAGTATGTCCAAAAAGAAAAAGTCATAGTATAGTATGTTGAAAAAGTCTTAGTATAGTATGCCTATGTCGAAAAAGTCATAGTATAGTATGTTGAAAAAGTCATAGTATAGTATGTCCAAAAAGAAAAAGTCATAGTATAGTATTTGAAAAAAAAAGTCATAGTATAGTATGTCCAAAAAGAAAAAGTCATAGTATAGTATGTCCAAAAAGAAAAAGTCATAGTATAGTATGTTGAAAAAGTCTTAGTATAGTATGCCTATGTCGAAAAAGTCATAGTATAGTATGTTGAAAAAGTCATAGTATAGTATGTCCAAAAAGAAAAAGTCATAGTATAGTATTTGAAAAAAAAAGTCATAGTATAGTATGTCCAAAAAGAAAAAGTCATAGTATAGTATGTCCAAAAAGAAAAAGTCATAGTATAGTATGTTGAAAAAGTCTTAGTATAGTATGCCTATGTCGAAAAAGTCATAGTATAGTATGTTGAAAAAGTCATAGTATAGTATGTCCAAAAAGAAAAAGTCATAGTATAGTATTTGAAAAAAAAAGTCATAGTATAGTATGTCCAAAAAGAAAAAGTCATAGTATAGTATGTCCAAAAAGAAAAAGTCATAGTATAGTATGTTGAAAAAGTCTTAGTATAGTATGCCTATGTCGAAAAAGTCATAGTATAGTATGTTGAAAAAGTCATAGTATAGTATGTCCAAAAAGAAAAAGTCATAGTATAGTATTTGAAAAAAAAAGTCATAGTATAGTATTTGAAAAAAAAAGTCATAGTATAGTATGTCCAAAAAGAAAAAGTCATAGTATAGTATGTTGAAAAAATCTTAGTATAGTAGGCCTATGTTGAAAAAGTCATAGTATAGTATGTTGAAAAAGTCATAGTATAGTATGTTGAAAAAGTCATAGTATAGTATGTTGAAAAAGTCATTGTATAGTACTATGTTGAAAAAGTCATTGTATAGCATGTTGAAAAAGTCATTGTATAGTAGGCCTTTGTGGGAAAAGTCATAGTATAGTATGTCGAAAAAAAGTCATATTATAGTATGTCCAAAAAGAAAAAGTCATAGTATAGTATGTTAAAAAAAAATCATAGTATAGTATGTCAGAAAAAAAAAGTCATAGTATAGTATGCCTCGCAATGCAATTTTGTTGAAACTATATAACAATAGTCTATATATTCCTGTACTTCATGAGACTATCTTATCTTATCTAATCGAGACAAAGAAGTTTCCCCTTCGATCTCGTATTCAAGGTGGTATTTTAACACTTTGGTTACTATTCTTAGACCTGAGATCATGATGCTCTTCATGACAACCTCCCATACACATTTTACAACCGTCCTGAACCCCCAGGGTATCTAGAGACACGTCTGTTTGTGACACAGTGTTGGCTCACACCCAGTGACAACACGTACATGTCAATTAAATGTGGGAATAATGGAGATAACACTGTCATCACAAAGCCAGAAGGCCATCAACGGGAGAAATGGGATTTATACTTGGGGAAACAAAAGAAAGAAAAAAGCCGTGATGTATCCCATCTGTACACTCAACCCTTATGAAGTTGAGATGTCACTTCATGTTAAAAGAAAAATGCAAACCACGTACTGTTATTATGCTAGTAATAGGTTAGTATACCAACATGTGTCAATTTGCTACCATGAAATTAGTAGTATTACCACTACTAGTATTATTTCCATGTGTTTATTCTAGATATTTACCACATTACAGTTGGCTACTTTGAAAACATCTTAGAAATGGTGAAAAATCATACGGATATCATTTTTTTATCAAATATATAATGGAATAACATCAAATATATGATATCAACACATGATATTAACAACAGTGAATGTTCATTTTTTTTTTTTATGTCATAAAAATTGTAAATGTATCATCTTAGAATCACTACATTTACCAGTAAAAGGACAATTCAACCGTTTGTTAGAACTTTTCAAGACAGTAAAAAAAAAATCATACTTATTAAATTATTTAATCATTATATATATAGTATAATATATATGTATATAATATATATTTCGTTTTTTAATTAGTAGAAAATACTAAATTTAAAAGGACAACTGAACCGTTTGGCAGAGCATGTTTTTAGAAAAAATTATTTGACCCTTATTAGACTTTTTATTTTATTATCAAGTTACATAATTCTGTTCAGTAAGGACTCAGAAA
Source organism: Adelosebastes latens (assembly GCA_916700685.1). Lineage (NCBI taxonomy): Eukaryota > Metazoa > Chordata > Actinopteri > Perciformes > Sebastidae > Adelosebastes > Adelosebastes latens. Next base: position 4,183 of record CAKAKR010066297.1, read on the forward strand.
ATATGATATGTTAAAAAAAATATGCCTACTTTTGAAAATGAGACCAAACAGAGTACTCATGGAGTCATTTCTTTTGCTAACTTCCTGTAAGAAGGCATGCTATTTAAGGACACAGTGACATCTAGTGGATTTTGTAGCATAACACACCTTAACTGAGAGGCAGAAATGGCTCAATCAGGTTAAATTCAATATATTCTTTAATAAGATATAGTGACTGAAAATGAGCTCTATACCAAAACAGTCGAGCAGAACAATAAAAGGTTAATTTACTGTTTCTCTATTCGTCACTGATGCACCATTTAAGCTCTGTTTCCACGCAGAAACAAAATTAATTGGACCACATGAAAAAAGTAAATCTGTTGACTTCAATTCCTGCACGTCAAAGAAACACAAAGGTATGAGTGTTTTAATCATATTCATGTTTTATCAAGCACGCTCTCTAAAGCCTGTAAAATCAATGTCAGGCTGGAGGGCTCTAATTAGCTAACAAGACTCATCTTGCCCGTAATGTGGAATCTTTTAAACAAAGGTTTTATCTTTCATTTCAGGGTTATTTATGTAGAATAATACAGTCCCAGCGGGTGTTTGTTAAACTGCGGCTGGAACTCTTTAACTCCCTCCGTATAAATTCTTGGGTTCTACTTGAAGGTCAGATTTCAATGAGTGCTCTGGAAGCAGAATGCGAATAAGAGTTTGAAAACGAGGCAGCAGCCTCCCGCGGAGATGAAACAAAGACGGCCGAAGACATTGGTTAAAGATTACCAGCTTTCTCTTTTTATTGAAAAATATAGCTGTTATTTCAAAAGAAAGGAAGAGTGAGGAAGGTAAATATATTAATATACTGTAAAACCAGAATAAGGAGTAGGAAAAGAAAACAGTACATACTTGGCATAACACTACAGCCACTGAATAGAAAAAAAAAGAAAACATTCAACAGCAGAAATCTGAGCCAGTTGTTTTTCGCACTTTTTTTTTTTTTTTTTTTGCCACTCACCAAAACCACAGCTGTCAGGGCACAGAAAACTTATAAGCAGACCTGGGGCGGAAAGTATTTGCAAATTCCTTTATATGGTTTAGTCTGGCCTTTCCTACAGAGAAACAACGACAAATGCCAGACAAATTAGAAGAAAGTATTTCAGCGTAATTTTGCATACTTTCCCATGATTCTCTATTTATTACTTGCAAATACAATTTGCCCGCAAATGTGCCGTTTAGTGTTTAAAGCCGCTAACATTCCTCTGGTTCTCACGCTCACATAGTCACACTGCTGATAACAAAGATTGCTCACTGTAATCATCGATGGCACGAATTATATTTACATTACTTGATTAAACAGATAAGGAGTGTTTTTTGTTGTGTCCATTTCTTGGTGATGAACATGAAGGATTGCAGCTGCCCAAACAATCCACAAATTTCACAATGGATCAATAGAAGGAAAAGAAAACATTTTGGCCCATTTACATTAAAATATGAGAGAGTTCTGACTCAAATCATACTGCATATCTATACATAAGTAGAAAAAAAAATCAAACATCCTGCTATATTAGAACATACTTGGCAATTTCCTCCAGATCGCTTTTAATTTCAGAACTTCTCGCAACTTAACCCGAGGCAGAATGGCACAGCATCCTGACTCTTATGTACACACACCCCTGCTTCAACGCCGCAACAGGATATTCAAAGCTCCCATTCATCAAACCTGGCAATTAGTTTTCTAACACCGAAATAAAATAAAAAAAGGTCAGACATTAATCATGGATGCCAAAAAAAAGGGGTACACCTCTGTGTGCCTTATTTAGAAAGTCACCTGGAGTGAGCTTGTGTTTTATTATGGTGGTGCCTTCAAATGGGGTCGTGTTTACCGCGTTCACGAGAAGAAGAGTCCATATGAACGCCGCCTCTCTTGTGGTACTCACAACTTCGCAAGTGGAAAGTTTGACGAGTTATGGCGCGTTTGTTGACGTCAGAAAAGCCATGGAAGTTAATTTTTCGGTGCATAATAAGTGAATATATTGTAATTTTAGTCGTATATTGTATAATATGTCTGAGGAAAATGTTGATATTCCCAATCTGTCATTATGCCTTGCTAGCTTTCTAAATTGTTAGCCTCTGTGGCTTCTAGACGCCGACAGTAACGGCTCAGCACCGCTGTTCTCATGACTTAACCACTTGAACGCCAAGCATATCGTGTAAACGACATCCCGTGTTGTATACACGAGCTCGCGAGCTTCATTTGAAGGCACCATTAAAGCAACTAAACAGAAGAAAAGCCGAAGAAGAGAAAACAGCCCACCTGTGTGTTCCTGACCCTGCTGTTTCTGGAGCGGTTCCAGCTGGTTGGGGGCCAATAATCCAGCACATTTAATGAGTAGACAGGGAAAGGCCAGATGACGGGTTGATTTAATCATCTGTTCCTACTGTGTGATTTGGGGTTTGTGTAGAGAGGAGGTGAATGGCATCACTTGTGGGGGCCAGTTCAGGAAATATCTGCCGCTCTCTCACACCGCCCCGAGACATACCTGATGCCCCGTCTATTAAGTAGCTCTAATAACAACTTTGTGCATGTTTTTACATCCTTTCTCTGCCTTTAGAGACACGCCTGAACACATGTCTAGAGGGAGGATACAGAGCCGACCGGCATCGCGTCATCGCCAAGGCCGCAACGCCTTTTGGGGGAAAGAAAGGCGCCGTCGCATATGGAGAGAAAATACAGAAAAGCTGTTGTGTGGCTGGTTAACTGAGGCTTTTACGCTGAGATTGGAGGCACATAAGATACGTGAATATTCACTGTCAGTGTGGAAAATGGCTAAATGATGTTGTGACAGTTTGGATAAGTTTGTTTAGCTATAGTTTGAATAGGAGGCTGCTGCAGTACAGTCATACATTAATGGTATAGCAGCATCAGACTATCGTCTCCAACTAAATCTCAGCCTAAAGATCAGAACAGTTGGCTATTAACAAGTTGATTGTTTACAGACAACACTAAGCCTAACGATACTTGGTGATTCACTCAAATATGTAGCGTTATAGATGTCCAGATAAGCAATATCGGCCACTGTGTTGGGTCATTCTTCCACTTGGACGGGGGAAGACAGAAGGGGCATGACGGCGATCAACCTTAATTTATTAAGCTCAGGTTCAGGCAAGGTCGAAAAATAATAGACATTAGACATTTCTATAAAACATACATTTGTTTGACAAGAAATAAATGCATACAAACTTCTCAAAATGACCATCCAAACACACATCAAATTGCATCGACTTCTATGGGCTCTTCGGTTTTCTATCCCCCAAAAGGAGATGTGGCCTTGGTGATGACGCGATGCTGGTCTGGTCTATGTGTTCTGGATAGAGCCATAACTATTAATTGCCATTTTTTCTACTGTAACAACTCCCTTTCAAACTTTTTTTATTCCTCTCTGTTGACCTGCTGATCCTACCAACCTCAGCGATGATGTGTAATGAGATGTAACGACACAGAAACACACGTATTTAGCCACAATCACCACTTCTGTCCTGTAAAAACTATATACAGGACACAGAACACATACTTAAGGCCTTCTTTTTTGACAATTCACATTTTTCTTTTGCAAATTAAATAGGGCTGCACAATTAATCGAATATTAATCGCGATTTTTTGGCTTCCCACAGGTAAATACGTGGGATAATATATAAAAAATGTGTGCTTTTGCTCATAGAAAACTGCTACATATCAAATCATGTGCTTCCTAAACTAACAGCCAGCCACCAGGGGGCGATCCAGATGTTTTGGCTTCACTTTTTTGGGGAGCTGTCATGCCGCTGCACGCACACCATACAGCCTCAAAAACGTTCCTGAATGTTGCGGCTGAGTAACATACTGTATTACTCGTTTTGTAACCTTATTTCAAGTCTTATTTTGATGCAAAGATTTGTGAAAGCAGTGTTCTGTTGATTTAATTTTTGAGTACAAAGATCTGGTACAACTTTATTTTGCTTCTAGGAGATGTACTGTGAATAAGGACCAGTCTTTGATTTGTACATTAGCAGGAATGCAGCACAACAAGCAAGTGAAACGTGAAAGTGCAAACAAAATATTTTGTCCCTAAAATGAAAGACATAATCGTGATCTTAATATTGATAAAAAATAATCATGATTATCATTTTGGTCATAATCGTGCAGCCCTAAATTTAAAAAGCCTTCCCTAGCAGCGGTTTTGTAAAACAGAAGTCATTGTCATCTGATACAGCCTTAACCACGACAGCGATAGCAGGAGTGATGTGACTTTTTTTAGACAGTTTTATGTCTACTTGAGTCCAATAATTAAGTGCCATGCAGCCAACATCTACGTAAAAAGAAGCTGCCTCACTCTGTAGTACCATTAAGACGTTTTTTTGTAAGAACTTCAACCCCCAAATCAAAACTTTTAAGATCAAACAGTGCACATTAAGTATGATCCATCCCTTATGAAAAAAATGCATGAATAACTACCACAGCTCTCTGTGTAATTAAAAAAAAGACCAAAGAGAGACAGCTGCAAAATGATAAACTACCAAACTCAAATACAACAGGCTACTGTAGACCAACTTCCACATACTCTATGTACATCAAATAAAGTAAAAAATCACCCCTTAAAGTCTGACATGAACAAAAGTAATAACTACTTTATCTATTTAGTGTCTATGCCGAGACATTGTCGTCGGCAAATGAAGCTCCGTGATCACTCCCACACTTTACAAAACTATCCGAGTTTCACTTCTTGTCCTTTCCCTCTTCCTCCACATCTGGTTTGTGACCTCACATTTCCTTCTCCTCACCTCGTGCATCACACACTAAATGTCATGTGATTAACAGCTGGGAGTACAGTTCTCTAACCATGTGGTCACCCTTTACTTCTTTAAACGAGTGTTTTAGGCTTTTTTTTTTTTAATGCGCCTTTGAGGACAAGGTTTGAACGCAGGAGCCAGTCTTATTTGAAAATGGAGAATCCCCCCAATAATAAGTTCAGTTTCATCAAAGTGAGCCAGTCTGTATGCACCCTGGCATACACTCTCCTTGCTACAGCACAGTGAATAAGGCTTAATTGGTTTTTATTTATGATGTTGAACAAAGTGTGCAGAGATTAGATTGATCTACAAGCAGCTTAAAGCAGATGTGGCCCTGCCTCTAAATCCCCTCCGCTGCCTTTTCCAGCTTCTCCATTAGTGTCCTTTGAGACCGTCCGTGTTTAGTCTACACTCGAATCTCGTCGTCATCATCATCCATGAAGTTGAAGTCTTCCTCCCCACGTGGCGAACTGTACTTTGCACTGTCCGTGTCGCCGTCTTGGAGGTGGTACTGCGGTTTCTCCTCGGCGACTGAGCCGGCGCTGGACACGGAGCAGCTGTCCATGTTGTGGTGGTTGTTCCTGGTTGGCAGCTCCGGGGTGTAGGGATCCACTACGGGCTTCTGCTGGTACATGCTGCGAGGTGGCCTCGCAGGGGGCTGCTCCTCCACTACCACTTCATCATCCATGTGGGGGATGAGGGAGGGCGACGCGCGGCCCTCGCTACCTTTGCCCTCCTCGTAGCCGAGGTCGTCCTCCTCCCAGCCTTTCTTCTCCATCACGCTCAGGATGTCCCCGAGCATCGAGGGCCCCAAGTCAATGTGGAAGGACATCATAGACTCTGCGTGCTTCATCCCGCCTCCCTTAGACATGGATGGCGGCAAATCTGTAATTTCGCCGAACTTGCGCTCTTCGAACTCTGCGTCCAACGTCGCCATCGCCGCGGCTCCGTTCAACGGCTTGCTTTCAATCTCCGACAGCCTCTTCATGGGGCTCGAGGAGACGCTCTTCGGCAGCTGGTTGCCTCTGTTAATGTCCTCCTCGTTTAGGTAAGGCAGGGATATTGCGTTTTTCACATAGGTGGACGAGCCGCCGGAGGGCGCCATCGTATTGTACTCATACTTGTCCCCCCGGTTTACCGACTGCGTGCGCTTGCTGCTTCTGAAGGTGCGGGACAGCAGCCCAAGTTTGGGGCCCGGGGAGATCTGCTTTGGCTCCGGCTCCCGGGGAGGCTCCCCCGATCGGGTACTGAGAAACGTCGTGTCCCCAAAGGCGTCCCCTCCTCTGCCGACGTGCATGGTGTGGCGGAAGTCCCCCAACGGAGCGCTGATCATCTCCGCGGTGAGGTCGGCCCGAGACCGCCGCTTCGACTGGTTAGAGTTGCTCACCAGCTGCTTGAGAATAGGCATGGTTGTTGTTACTTATAATCCACAGAGAGGAATTAAAAAAAGAGTTCAGGAGAGTTCCTTCCTGAGTTATTTGGCGATTGTGTGAGATGTTGTCAAAGAAAGTATAATTCCAGGTGTTTAATGTGCGCAGCCATTCTGGTCCTCCAGCTCGGGTTTCATCTTGGATCAACCTATGAAGAAGAATAGAGAGCCACATCAGTACTCATGTCCTTGGCAGGCAATGTGGAAACACAATTAATACCAATTTATTCTGCTGAAAATGTAACATACCACTTTAAATGCTTCTCTAAAGAGCCGATGTGTATTCATTTCTCATCACCCACTATCGCATAACTCGCTCTGTCCTGATCTGCATCAAGTATGGAAACTTTTGTTGCCAGAGCCTCACTTGAGTGGTACTAAACTAACAAAAGCTTTTACATGCAGGAGTCTGTGAGTGTGTTATGTAATGGTGAAGAAAAGCATTCTGGTACAAAGTTCAACTTACTTAAAAAACAATAATAATAACCCCCAGTGAAGCTCGCCGAGGCAAAATAAGTGTCTGTACATTTCTTCCGGTACATTTTTTGAGCTTCTTCTTAAAAAGGTCTAATAGGCTGCTGTCGCATTCAGTTTTTCAAGTGGCTGCAGAGTCCGCTGTCTCTGCTGTGCTTTAGTTCCCACTTAGGCCCCTGACTGTTACATAACCAGCGAGACACAGGATACTGGGAGCCGGAGCGGTTCAAGCTGGCAGGAATAAAAGATTCAAGTAAAACGCAAGAAGTGGAACGGTGTTTCTTCAGCGCGGATCGACTTACAGCAGTGAAAGTTCAGATCTGCTACACTCTGTTCCAACCTTTCCATCATCATCAAAACATACGTTTCCATCGCTAGCTCTTTGTGTTTTTACTCTCAGTTTTTAGCTTTTGTCTCTTTTAGCCTTGAAGGTGACATTTGAGCGCCACTGCTTCATTTGATCTGTTTTTCACTGAACACGAGCTCTGGTGACGACCAAGTCATAGATTAAAGCTGCATTTGTTTTTTATATGAGGAGAGCAGTGCTCTTGATTTAATGCAGCACCTTGATCCTGTACTTGCAGAGAATGGACAAGAGGATACCTTTAGAGGTGCGATACAAGGTCAAGTTACATCATTACTAAGTTAACGCAATAATAACACCATTAATTTCTTTAACGCATTAACACAACTTGTTGGTTGTAGCGAGGTCAGTTTTAAAGCCGATACTGGTATCATATGAACCTAGAAAACCTAAGGAATCCATTGGTACCAACCATGTCATACAAGCTTGTCAGGAAGGAGGTTAAATAACACTCCAATATTATGCAAGATTTTGGGGAGGGAAAACTGGCATGACCAATTTCAAAGGGGTCCCTTGACCTCTGACCTCAAGATATGTGGATGTAAATGGGTTCTATGGGTACCCACGAGTCTCCCCTTTACAGACATGCCCTCTTTATGATAATCACATGCAGTTTGGGGCAAGTCATAGTAGAGTCAGCACACTGAGTTTGCCATGTTATGATTTGAGCATATTTGTTATACTAAATGCAGTACCTGTGAGGGTTTATGGACAATATTTGTCATTGTTTTGTGTTGTTAATTGATTTCCAATAATAAATATATACATACATTTGCATAAAGCAGCATATTTGCCCACTCCCATGTTGATAAGAGTATTAAATACTTGACAAATCTCCAATTAAGGTACATTTTGAACAGATAAAAGATGTGTGATTAATCACGATTAACTATTTTAATCGATTGACAGCCTTAATTATTACTGGACTAACAATACGGCTCGTATCATAGACCAAACTGTCCTCAAGTCACCAGTGACTCACGCCTTGAAACGTGATCTTACGACAGAATCGAGTGGAGACGAGGTCTAAACACCCACTTATGTGCTAGCTACAGTCCACTAGCTCCATCGCTCCATGTGTTACTGACATTAACAAGGGTTGCTATTGTTTTAGCCAGACAGCGCTCCCATCATTCTGGAGCTGAAGCCCACGCTCCGGGCCTGTGTGCGTATCCCCATCGTGAATGAATGGGGGCTTCACTCAACAATATTCCAAAGGACACGTCACCCATGAAAACATTTGCATCTCTGACAAGAACCCATTCAACTGGGAAAGGCAACTGTAGCACTAGAGGGAACAGAGGGGGGGTTGATAAAATGATAAAAGCGCTGTTATGTTGTTCGCTGCTCTTTCAAAATGAGAAATGATCCCCCAAAGAGAGCTGAACTCTATCCACTGCCAAAAGGTTTTATCCTCTATATTCAACAACTTCATTCAAGATTTCTTCTGGTGCCGTTAATGGCGGAGATGCAGTGTCCCCACAACAACAAAAAAAGATGGCAAAGGCATTAACAAAAAGCTTATTTTCAAGTTCTAATGTAAAAACCATTTGGGTTCAAGTTCACACCCTTAAACAGCAACTGGATGCCAAATTATAAGATTATAGCGTAGAGCAAACAAATGCCCACAAAGTCCCTCTGAGCGGACTCATAGCGGTCGTATGATCTATTATTAGCTAAACCCTTTATTACTCCATGCCTTGTGCAGTAGCCAATTAGTATGTACCGCACAAAAGGCTGCCGAATGTGTGACCGACCGCTCAAGACAACTCATCAACTGATACGTTGCTCCCCGCTGCCCATAGTTTTGTATTTCTCTATGGCAACATCAGAGCGGAGCGCAGGCTACCGAGCGAGAGCTTCCTGTCTCTAAGCCGGCCCGGAGACAGCGAGGGAGGTTTTATCCCCCCTTACATGGAGAGATCCGCTCATTCAGATGGATTCAGATGGATGGATTAACCCTTCCTGGTGGCCACATGCCGGGGCAATAAGACAATCACCGTAGCTGAAGGGGAATGCTTTTGATGTGCTTCGTCACTCCGAGACATTCAACCTCTGCATTAAATATGTCAGTGGGTGCTCGAATATCAAAAAGGTGCAAAACCCCACACCTTAAGCCATTCGAGGAAATGGCCCATTTAATGTCTATTGGGGCCCCCTTGGTGTTTGATGAGGAATAGTTCAAACCCCTCTCCTCCCCCTCCCAGATCATCAAGACCCCATTATTGTGGGCATGACAAAAGATGAAGTAGGGCCTGCAGGCAGTCCTGTCATATTCAGTTCTCGCCTTTCAGTACTTTTTTACAAGATAAATCATGAGGAACGGCAGTGTTATGTGCCTTCTACTGTTTCAAAATAACATCCCAGAGACCATTTTAAAAGCCTAAAAAAGTGATTTACTGTTCACTATATAAAACTGTAGCTGTGTTAAATGTTAGAAGCATCTTTTTTTCAGTTGTTTTGGGAAGTCTATCCATGCTTTCTCCAAATCAATGTTAGGCACTGAGGTAAACTTTAGCCCCCGATTATATATTAGTCAACTATTCGGTTGTTTTGATCGTAGTCGACTGAGATTTCTTTAGTCGATTAGTCATTTTTTTATGCTGAATGACTTATTTCCAAGAAACTTATTAGCATATCTCTGGTTAACACAATATTTAAAGTGGTGCGTTTGTGTGATTCTTTGTGGAGAGACCATAGACTATATAAGAAGTGGACGTAAACACCGTGATGTCAATCATTGGTATGTAGACTGTGTAGTTCTGAAGCCTCGACTGAGGACTGAGTGGACTTACCTTACTGTATCTTATGTTTTCCTCTCTTTATTTATTTATTTTTGGGGGGGAGGGAGGTGATGTATGGATTGCTGTTATAAATTATTTGCTGGAGCAGTCTCTTTGATTTTGTGAACATAGAGAGAATAATATACGACTTTCAAAAATAAATGAAAGTAAAAAAAAAAGTTCACTTCAGTGTCTAGACAGACAGAAAAACACACAGTCATAGCTGTGTGTTTGCTCCTACTGTACATTGTGCTGAAGGGATCCCAGACTGGCCTGTAGGGCCCATAACACTCATGTTCTCAGCTCAGTTGGGGGCAAAACTACATCTTAGGTTTCTTTTTACAAGCTCATGAAGCAAAACAGACATACTACTGGGATATAGCTATCAATATATACACAAAAACACACACATACGGCCGAACATGTTAGTGTTAGAGCACTAAATATTCCCAGAGAGGTAATAGATCTGATCTTGTTTGTTTTAGTTGCCTCAGCCCACTGTGCCAGCCGGTGACGAAGCCTTTATGTAACCAAACGCTCAGCGTTGCCACATGACTCCAGCTCAAACTGAGACAAGCGGTGACAGGGTCCATGAATGATTAAGAGCATCTTATGTCGCTGGCAGACTCTGACGCGGGGCAGAGTGACATCACAACAACCGACCGTGCTCATCGGCGTTCAGTCTCACTCTTGTAATCCCGTGGATCACAGGCGCCACACAGACCTCAGCTATCCCACGCCACTTTCTCTCCTTCCAACCGGTGAACAGGGGAAAGAGGCTTTGGCTGCTTATCCGATCACAGAAGCTCGACTACTGTCAAGTTAAAGCAACAGACGTACTCTGACTGAGATCGTTTCTGGATTTATTTTTGACTGCGTTTTAAATTTTTAAAAAGAGAGACAGCGAAGAAGTCTTATCATTTATTCACAAGGTGGAAGCCTCCATGGAAAAGCTACAAGGAGACACGTTGAGTGTAATTACACAACAGTTATGGGACCCCAACTATTGTCTGGCAGGTTTAGGGCTGCAACTAACGACTACTTTCATTGTAGATTAATCTGTTGATTATGTTTTTGATTAATCGATTAGTTGTTTGGTTTATAAAAATGTCATAAAATGATGAAAAAATGTTGATCAGTGTTTCCCAAAAGCCCAAGATGACGTCCTCAAATGTCTTGTTTTGTCCACAACTCAAAGATATTCAGTTTACTGTCATAAAGGAGTAAAGAAACCAGAAAAGATTCACATTTAAGAAGCTGGAATCAGAGAATTTTGACTTTTTTCTTAAGAAATGACTCAAACCGATTAATCGATTATCAAAATAGTTGCTGATTAATTTAATAGTTGACAACTAATCGATTGATCATTGCATCCAATTCCATCCCATTAACATTTAGGTATATCATATAGAAGCTGAGTACCCCGTGATCAACAACACAAATGCACAAAGAGAAGAAAAATAGACAAGGAAACAGTTTGGTAGGACTAGAATATGTTTTTGTTTTAGACCAGATATAAAACTATAGTTGTCACTTTTTGATTTGAAACACTACAATAAGTAGAGTTTCACATCTTGCCTCGTCTAGCTTTAAGTCCTCCATTTTTTTTAAGTATAATATTCAACACAAAGGCTCTGCTGTCTGAGCAGTAAGAAAACCTCTGCTTTGTTTGACCTTGAATCTGCTCCATTGTTCAACCCTATTGTCAGCAACATTGATATGCAAATGATATATATATACGAGTCAGCCAACGCCATCTATGACGTTGCTAATCAATTAATCAGTGGAGCTGCATAAGAATAGGGAAGTTCTTAACTCTGACAAAGAAGGTCGGCAAACTTCATTCGCAGCTACTTTGTGAGGCCCAAAACATCTGATTCCCACGGTGGGAAGAGGAGGCTGAAATAACAACATGGACCCGTCAGTAGTACTCACAATTCATTATATTTAGGATGCAATATAAGGTTGTAAGAAAATACACATGAGTATTGTGATATTATGTGTTGTGATACGGTATCGATTATCCAAAACACTATCAATTTTTAATTTACATCTTAAAAATCTGGGTCCGCTATTTGATCTTTCGGAGGTTGTAGCGGGCTCAATTTTAAAGCTAACGTGGAGATACTGGCATCATATGAAACTAGAAAACCTAAGGAATCCATTGGTACCAACCATGTTATACTAGCTTGTTGCGGAGGAGGCAAAATAACGCTCCAAAGTTATGCTAAATTTTGGCGAGGAAAAACTGGCATGGCCATTTTCAGAGGGGTCCCTTGACCTCTGACCTCAAGATATATGAATGAAAATGGGTTCTATGGGTACCCACGAGTCTCCCCTTTACAGACATGCCCACTTTATGATTTGTTTGGGGCAAGTCATAGTCAAGTCAGCATACTGATAGCTGTTGTTGCCTGTTTGGCTTCAGTTTGCCATGTTATGATCTGAGCATATTCTTATGCTAAATGCAGTACCTGTGAGGGTTTCTGGACAATATTTGTCATTGTTTTGTGTTGTTAATTGATTACCAGTAATAAATATATACATACATTTGCATAAAGCAGCATATTTGCCCACTCCCATGTTGATAAGAGTATTAAATACTTGACAAATCTCCCTTTAAGG
>CAKAKR010066297.1:16683-71955 GCA_916700685.1 Adelosebastes latens
AACCGATTAATCGATTATCAAAATAGTTGCTGATTAATTTAATAGTTGACAACTAATCGATTGATCATTGCATCCAATTCCATCCCGTTAACATTTAGGTATATCATATAGAAGCTGAGTACCTCGTGATCAACAACACAAATGCACAAAGAGAAGAAAAATAGACAAGGAAGAAGTTTGCTAGGACTGGAATATGTTTTTGTTTTAGACCAGATATAAAACTATAGTTGTCACTTTTTGATTTGAAACACTACAATAAGTAGAGTTTCACATCTTGCCTCGTCTAGCATAATATTCAACACAAAGACTCTGCTGTCTGAGCAGTAAGAAAACCTCTGCTTTGTTTGACCTTGAATCTGCTCCATTGTTCAACCCTATTGTCAGCAACATTGATATGCAAATGATATATATATATACGAGTCAGCCAACGCCATCTATGACGTTGCTAATCAATTAATCAGTGGAGCTGCATAAGAATAGGGAAGTTCTTAACTCTGACAAAGAAGGTCGGCAAACTTCATTTGCAGCTACTTTGTGAGGCCCAAAACATCTGATTCCCACGGGGGGAAGAGGAGGCTGACAGTGACAAGAAGCACTGAAATAACAACATGGACCCGTCAGTAGTACTCACAATTCATTATATTTAGGATGTAATATAGGGGTGTAAGAAAATATCTTAGAGTGAAGATACTGGCATCATATGAAACTAGAAAACCTAAGGAATCCATTGGTACCAACCATGTCATACTAGCTTGTTGCAAAGGAGGTTAAATAATGCTCCAAAGTTATGCTAAATTTTGGCGAGGAAAAAATGGCAAGGCCATTTTCAAAGGGGTCCCTTGACCTCTGACCTCAAGATATGTGAATGAAAATAGGTTCTATGGGTACCCACGAGTCTCCCCTTTACAGACATGATCACTTTATGATAAATCACATGCAGTTTGGGGCAAGTCATAGTCAAGTCAGCACACTGACAGCTGTTGGGCTTTAGTTTGCCATGTTATGATATGAGCATATTTTTTATGTTAAATGCAGTACCTGTGAGGGTTTCTGGACAATAATATCATTGTTTTGTGTTGTTAATTGATTTCCAACAATAAATATATCCATATATTTACATAAAGCAGCATATTTGCCCAATCCCATGTTGATAAGAGTATTAAATACTTGACAAATCTCCCTTAAAGGTACATTTTGAACAGATACAAAAACATTTTAATCGATTGACAGCCCTACTTTACAATTATTCTATTTAGTCCCATTGTCGGCATCTGAGCACAACTGTTGTATAAATAAATAAATACAAAACTTTTATTATAAAAGATGCCAAAAATGTGCTAAAAATGAAGGAATTAGGAGAGCTCATCCACTATGTATGAATCAGATTCCGCCTCACATCATGCTGCTGTAGCCTTGGTGGTGGGAGCTCATTAGCAAAGCCTCCATCTCACTTCACTGTGTTTTTTCCAGGCGCCTCAAAGTTTCCTCCAGTCCAACATCTACTTATTGTCCTTAACTCACCGCGCAGTTAATGGACGAAGAAATACTTTTTGTTTATGGAGCATGCAAAATCAGTCTCGCTTCATCATAACATGCCTGAGAAGTGAATCAGCAGGTTTAAAAATGTGTGACTGATGCAGTGACACAAGTAGCATCTGATCTGTGATTATCTACACCAGTTTGCCGACCTGTTACAGACACAAAACGCCGTGCAGTAAGCCATCCTTTGTTCTTCCCGACCGCTTTATTACAGCCTGCTGCAACAAGGAACCCGTTCTTCCTGTTCAACTTCATATCTAGTCGCACAGCTCGAAGGCTAACCCTGCATGACAAATGGAAGAAATATCTCCAACAGACACAGACGGAAAGGATGTGAATGTTACGAAAGAGAGGGGAGGAAGGACATACCGATTTCACACAGGTGTGACTCGGGTCTACAAGACAGTATGATCCCACGGTAAACTGACCCAGCGCAACCTGAGTGCTCTGTACTCACTTATTCAACACTCCCACACAGCATGGCATTTCTGAGAGGAAACAGTGGAGGTTGTTGCTCCCCCTGTACTGACTTGAGGCAGCTGATTAAATCAAATATCCATGTAGTTCTAGAGCTGCCTATTGTCGCATAATAGTCGCCGTGACCAGCTTTGTTTTGCTAGTTAATTAATCATTTAAAGGGATAGTTCGGGTGTTTTCAAGTGGTGTTGTATGAGGTACTTATCCATAGTCTGTATATTACCTACAGTAGATGACGGTCAGCACGCCCCCAGTTTGGAGAAACAGACAGGAGTTACCACATGGAAGCAAAGCGATGTACTGCTGTGGACGGGGGCAGCAGCAAAACATATTTTAGACACCTAAAAAAGCTGTTTAAGTGTACGCTATATTTAGAATATTTTCACCGCTTTACCTTGCTGTCAGACAGCTCTTTCCGTCGGGGGGACTAAAGCTGTTGTATCCATCTATGCTCTCCCCAAAGCCACCAGACTCCATTGAAAAAAACTGTAATTTTACCAAGCAGAACACGGGGAATTGCTAGTTTACCGCTGTCAAAGTCACACAATGACACAAACAAAATAACCGATCGAAGCAGCGCGTTCTGTGAGGTAAACTTACAGTTTTTTTCAATGGAGTCTGGTGGTTTTGAAGAGAGCATAGATAACGGCTTCAGTTCCCCGTCCGAAACCGAGACAGTTTGGCTGTCTGACGGCAAGGTAAACCAGAGAAAATATTCTACATATAGCATACACTTAAAACTGATATTATTTTTTTATAGGTGGGCCTTTCTTTTAGGTGTCTAAAATACGTTTTACTGCTGTCCCCATCCACAGCAGTACATTGCTTTGCTACATTGCGGTAACTCCTGTCTGTTTCTCCAAACTTGGAAATCTTATGTCCATCTCCGGTATCTCCAACCACCACTCGCAGTCCTCCTCAGCGGAGTATATCATCATCATCAAACACCACCTTATTTGATTCAAATGAAATCTCCTGAGGGCCCGTTTCATACCGTAATTAGCCAAATCTTAAACGTCAACAGACTTGTCCTCATAACACAGTGCTATTAAATTAAACTCTGCACCCTAAAGCGTTAAGGAGTTAGAGAAAAACATTTGTCCTGCAATAATACTTAAAAGTAGGAGACACGTGTAAAAATAAAGTTTATATCATGTGGGAGTTGCCACCATTATGTCACATTATGTCCTGCAAAATGTCAGGCTATAGCAGCTTAAACAAACCTGAAACATGCAACTGGTCGGGCAGAGGTCAAAGGTGATCTGATCACCCAGAAATGTTGAGTGCTTTATCTGCAACAAGATAATGAACACTCATCATGTCTACGTAAAAAAAAGTAGGGTTGTCAAAGTTAACATTTTGGTGAGGAAAAACTGCCGTGGCCATTTTCAAAAGGGTCCCTTGACCTTTGACCTCCAGATATGTGAATGAAAATGGGTTCTATGGGTACCCACGAGTCTCCCCTTTACAGGCATGCCCACTTTATGATAATCACATCGCAGTTTGGGGCAAGTCATAGTCAAGTCAGCACACTGACACACTGACAGCTGTTGTTGCCTGTTGGGCTGCAGTTTGCCATGTTATGGTTTGAGCATATTATTTATGCTAAATGCAGTATCTGTGACGGTTTATGGACAATATTTGTCATTGTTTTGTGTTGTTAATTGATTTCCAATAATAAATAAATACATACATTTGCATAAAGCAGCATATTTGCCCACTCCCATGTTGATAAGAGTATTAAATACTATTAAATCTCCCTTTAAGGTTCATTTTGAACAGACAAAAAGTGTGTGATTAATCGCGATTAACTATGGACAATTATGCGATTAATTGCGATTCAATATTTTAATCGATTGACAGCCCTAAAAAAAAACCTTTGGGAGACAAGTTGGGAAATTATACCTACATCAGCAAGCCTGCTGCCCCGAGTACTACATGCCCTCTGTGTGTGTATGTGTGTTTGTAAACCGTAGTGCACCGGCCTCCAGGGCCCCACTGCTGCACCGGCAGAAACAAAACCACAGGAGGATTAAGGGCAGCGTGTTCGACGTGAGCAAATAAAACCAGCATGCCTGAGCCGGCCCTCTGCTCTGTGTGACAGGGCGGCAAACTCCAACATACATCTATCCACCCAAAAAAACACAAACAACCCAACCTCCCGCTGCCTCCGACTCCAAAATCCATCTTCTATTGCTTTTGGTATGTTGCACAAGTTCCTGTTATGACCCCACAGTAACACCACGTGACTAGGTTTTTTTTTGTTTTTAATCTTTTCAAATCCTGACATCCAGAAGCAGAGGGCCAGGCCTCCGAGCGAATGCTCTCTGTTTCCAGTCAAACTGGCCTTTTATAAAGCGGTTACTCCTGCACAGTTGGACAAAGCGTTTGGTCACATACAGGGCGGGCCGCCATGCTGTGCTCCGGCCAGAGAGGGAAAATACTTGGCTAAAAACCAAACAGATAGATGTGAACATGCTTCTTGATTATATAATAAGCTATTTGCTCAAAACAAATCTCCTGAGAGTTTGGTTTTGGGGGGGAAAAATGTATGAATAATATCATGTGAAGGGCCACAACCTTACCCATGTGAAGCAACAATACCGCAGGGATTTTTTCTGAAAAAGGAAAGGCACAGATGGAGGGCACTGAAGAGAAACACACCCTCAAAGGGGCGGCGGAGGGTGTCACCACATTGGATTTACTCAGTCATGCCAGCACAGTGACAGACGTTCTTTCTCCGTGCCCCGCATGAAATGTACCCAAACCCTCATTACGCCTACAGAGGAGGGATTGTGCTGTAATATGTGTGTGTGTGTGTGTGTGTGTGTGTGAGTCCGTGCACACGAGTACATGTCTAATTAATCACTAAAAATCCGCCCCATCAGTCTCTGACAAATAGACAGCATTCACGCCTGGTACCAGAGTGCAGGATCTGAGCCAAGTGGTTGAATTAAACCGTCCAATAGCTGCTGGACGGCGAAACAAAGCAGAATTTCTACAGAGGATTGTGCTGAAAAAGACAGAGAGGGAGTACAAAACGCTCTGTTACAGCAGGGAGGCCAAAGTCACAGTTGGCTTGCACTATAGTTAATAAGTTAAAATATAGTTTGCTGGCAATGTCGGCTGCTATTTTTTTCCAAAGAGAAAGAGGGTCAGAAGCGCTGACAAGTTGCTCAGAATGAAACCTTTGGGGGAACAAAATGTGCCAAATCACCAAAAAGATAAGCCAGCGGGACAATCTTTTAGACTCGACAAAAAACAGGACACAAACTTTGGTGAAATCAGCAGGAGGGTTCTCAGTGTGACGGGAAGATAAGTGACCGTTTTCTGCACTGTGTCAACTTCTCAACGGCTCCTGGCCTTTTTCCTTTATAAGCATCCTCCCCCCACTGAAGTCAAACACACAAACCGGCTATAAAGGCCTCGGGGAACGAGCCCTGACTGACAAGACGAGTTAATAAACCCCCGTGGTGTTAACTTTAATGACACCGACTGCAAACGACAAAACACTTGCTGACAAAAGGGAACACACAGACATTACCACTTCAACCTGATAATAGCAGTTCGCACAACAGCAGCCGACGAGCTGAAAAACCACAGAACAGGACGGAGATAAAGACTGGAGCTTCTGCCGTCGTAAAAGCACACTGTTAAAGTAATTGCACCCTTGCTTGATTTACGTATATCCACTGTGATTTGGTTTAGTGCTGTGTGTGAGGAGGCCATGACTCTTTGGGAATGTCCAGCTAAGCACACAAGGACTGATTACATTTCAGCAGATCAGCTCACTGAGACACATAATCTTATACGGACTAAATATGTGCAAGGCTGTAGGGCTGCAACTAACGATTACTTTCATTGGGAATTAACTGTTGATTATTTTCTTGATTAATCGTTTAGTTGTTTGGTCTATCAAATGTCAGAAAATGGTGAAATATGTCGACCAGTGTCTCCCACAGCCCAAGATGACGTCCTGAAATGTCTTGTTTTGTCCACAACTCAAAGACATTCAGTTTACTGTCATAGAGGAGTAAAGAAACCAGAAAATATTCACATTTAAGAAGCTGGAATCAGAGAGTTTTGACTTTTTTCTCTTAAAAAATTACCCAAACCGATTATCAAAATAGTTGGTGATTAATTTAGCAGTTGAATTGGTTAATCGTTGCAGCTCTACACGGCAGCTAAGTTCATGCAATTAAAGTAAAATAAGCTGCAAGACAAGTACTGACACAATTAGTCAATTAGTGACTTTGCTTATGTAATTTACAACCCTGTCTCCTACAAAATTACATTCCCATACAACGAAACTGCATTCTCTATTACGTTTCAAGGGAAAAATAATTTCTCCTGAATTACGGTTGCAGTTTTAACACACGAGACATGGACAGCGGTCCCCTGGGCAAAAGTCCTGTGTTTGTTTGACACATCCACCACCCAGACCTCCTCCTTCCACGGACTATCATTATTAGGGCTGGGCATTGTTAAAAAAATTACGTTGCCAGTACCAATGCCAGTACCCTTAAAGTGATACTGACACCAATAGAGTACTTCATTCGATACCCATCATGTGAATGGAAGCTGTGTCTGTGTTCCACTGGCTAGCAAATCGCCGCCGCACTGCACAACGCCGTACAGCGGTTATCACTTATAACTGTGGCAATCCCGGCTGTATGGGTTTTAGCTGCTGCCGTAGTGGGCCAATCACACGTAGCAATAAATCGAAGAACGCTTGCAGAGATTGGCTGTGAGCAAAACCACACAAATAGTATTTTTTTCTTTCTAGATCTGGGCACAAAAAGGATCGACTGCAAGTATCGTTTGACTGGAAAAGTTTCGATACTACTTGGTACAGGGTAATTTTGATTAATACCTTAAAAGGTTTTTTGAGATCAATTAAAGTTTAAGAAAACAATCATTACTTGTAGCCCTGTAAAATAAAATGCCAAACGCATGGAAAGCAGATTACATTAGTCAACATAAAAGCCACAACTTAACACATCATATAATAATACATGGCTCCTTTGAAACCTGTAGATCTGTTCGGGAATCACCACCTGATTATGTCAGGAAAGTCTTTGAGGTATCATCGCCGTCGTCTTACCGCAATCCATCTTTCTTTTATTTGGTTTTCTTAAAGATAGCTTTCACATCTGGCACGCCACTTTGATTTGGCAATCAAGCAACAACTTGGATTTCCTGGAAACATATGTCTGCAGGCATCAAGTTTTCATTAGTGAAGCGCATACAGATGCGCCTGTTGTGTGGTTGTGATCACATGCATATGAACTGCGTGTGGAAGTTTAAAGTCCATCAACGGCCTCCGTTCAAACCGCCGTAAAAAGGTTCAAAGGCCATAGGGGAGAGTTGGCGTCTGAGTCACAAACACACGGCTCACAAACAAACAAACACACCCTGTTGTTTCCCACACGGCAGATAAAATGACTCTGTAACTGAGGAGCCAGCACACAAAGTACAATACATGAGAAAGAACAAAAAACAAAGCAGTACACTGGAAGACAAACCCTTTTTGGCACACCCAAACCACACGCATGTACCTATAAAGGAAATGCACAAACACAAGATGGGGCTCAAAAGGTGACCCACATGAGTGACACCCACTATTTACAGTGATTCACATGCATTTGATACAAAGAGACAAAGGCCTTAGATGCTTATCTATCCAGGTATTGTACCCTTCCATTCACAGCACGGGATCGCTGACCTAAAATGTCCTCTCGAGGCTCGGACAGGAAGATGAGTCTTTATTCAGACGATTCTCACAGGATCATGAGATGATAAGAGCTCACAATAGTTCATAACTATTTCCATCTCCTGAACTAGTTTCCCGGCATGAATTTGTCATCCAGTGGGCGCAGAGGTGACCACAGTTACGCCAACAGCCCGCCTTTGTCTATTGAGAGGAAAACCACCTGTTTCTGTGTCCATACAGAGCCGCAAAACAATGAGGACTCGCTGGACTGTAAACAAATCCAAAGCCTGGACCGCAACGGCCAGCTGCACAGTCATTTGTGTTTTCCATATGTGACCCAGTCACAGTCGAGTCAACACACATTGCACCAACTGCTGCTAAAAGCAATATTGTTATTGAGGCGGGAAACTTGATGCAATCATACGTGGGTTAATGTTTAACTGCTACAGATTACAGAGCTGTGGGAGTTGTGACTTCACTTCTTGGATGTTGGATTTTAATAGAAATGTGCAACAAAGAAAGGCAGGTCGACTGGATTTCTTATCAGATTGTTTCATTTACACATTTCAGCTGATAAACCTGTTTTAAATATCAACTGCTGGGTTATTATCGGCTTCAAACTGAACGTGCAACAATAGATTTTTTTAATGAATTCAATTAAGCTACATGGGGACGTGATAATTTATGCTGCTAATGAGGACATTTTCAAGGTTTTCTTAGGTAGCACCATGTCAACCCGGGTCATATTCTCATATTTCTGTCAATTATGACTATTTTGATGATGGGGTCTCTATCAAGAACAACTCT
The DNA here is from genome assembly GCA_916700685.1 of Adelosebastes latens. Lineage (NCBI taxonomy): Eukaryota > Metazoa > Chordata > Actinopteri > Perciformes > Sebastidae > Adelosebastes > Adelosebastes latens. Next base: position 25,220 of record CAKAKR010066297.1, read on the forward strand.
GGTAGTAACTTCAAACGGGGCATGGAGTTCAAAAAGCAGTGACGTAGATTACCGAAGTAAGCTAATCATGAAGCTAATCAATAAAGTTACGAATAATGTGAACGCTAGCACTAGCTGAGTCAAAGTTAGCTGCGCTAAGTTTGGACATTACTGAAAGGGTTAGTTTGGATTTTTTTGAAGTGGGGTTGTGTGTATACTCCCGCGTTCAGTGAGGTAAAATTACTGTTTTTGGGAATGGAGTCTGGTGGCTTTGAAGAGAGCGATATAATGGCTTCAGTTCCCCTTCGGAAAGGGCTCTAATGGCGAGGTAAAGCGGCTGTGGATGGGAGCAGCAGAAAAATGTATTTTAGCCACCAAAAAGAATCAATATCAGTTTAAGTCTACGCTTTATTTAGAATATTTTCACCGCTTTACTTTGCCATCAGACAGCCCTTTCTGACGGTGGACTGAAGCAATTATATCGTGCTCTTCAAAGCCACCAGACTCCATTCACAAAAACAGTCATTTTACCTTGAGGAACACAGGAGTTGCTGGTCTACCGCTGCCTCGACCACCATCTAAGTTAGTGTATGTAACGTTAATACACTGACTATAAGGATGTGTATATCCTGTACATGTAGCAGCGTCATCATGCAGAAACCTACGCCAGGTCACGTGGGAGAAAGTTTTTAGAAGGGCTTGGGGAAAATAGCATTTTGAAGCCAAAACATGCATACATTGACCAAAACACTTTTCTCAGAATGACTAAAGTAAACATAGAAATAAAGTAGTCCCCTGGAAAATCCCTGTAGCTGCTGGTATCCCTTTTTTGGAATTCAGTAGGAGGGTTGTGATCCTTGTGTGACATTCAAAGCTGTTCTTCCCAAAGTCTGGGTTTCCCAAATCTACAACAGAAGTGGCGAGTACATCATCATGACTAATAGATTAGACATGATGGACAAAAATGTAAGACCCAGGTTGACTGAAATTCCCCTTTAATCAGTGCCACTGGTATTTATTACCATCAGCAAGTCCAAATCTAACCAAAACTATGACGCACGTTCCAAAATATGTTTGTAATGATATTCCAGAGAACGTTAGTGGGGCAGGTGTGCCAGCTGATGACGGATGGCGTTGTTCTGTGGTGTTCTTGTATAAAACAGAAACCGCAGAGGATGTTCTGAAATGTGGGAACAACCCACCGTGCTGGCCACAGTTCACGGCTTCACTGGGACTGCCTTTACCTCAGACATGACAATTACCCAAACTGGTTTTAAACTATGTAATTCCAGACACAAACAATGACATGTGCATGCTGCAAGAGTGACGATGATGTGCTATAAATATATATTGTTCGATTGTATTATACAGTATGTTATTTGAAAGCATGTGCTTTAGGAGTTGTGGCGTCAAACTCTTGTTGGTGTTTTCAAGAAGGGAGTGAAATGACTTCAATGTGTACGCCACACAGGAAAACAATTCCTGTTGGACTGGTTATTTTCCCCACAATGGTCACGTTACACGGACAGAAACCAAAACAGGCACAGATGTGAGCGATCGAGTGACAGGTGCATACGGGTTGTTGTACAAAAGAAAAAAGAGAAAGCGGCCTTGTTCCCCTGGGAACGGCCGTGATATATTGTTGTTAAATGGGATGTTAAAGGGCATGTGGTGTCACTGTGCCAGAATCAGCTACGGTTTCCCTCTGAGGGTTGCAGCCTTGTGGCGAATATTGAATGTTGATGGATTTTCAGAGGGTTTGGCCCAAAAACTGCTGACACAGTTTGGACCTCTTTAACTATTCAACACTCAAATGGTGTGGTTCCAAAACAAGAGAATCTTAAATACTTCTACTTCTCTTACAAAATAAAACATGACTTTTATAGAATACGAATTAAGGCCTCGGTTAACTACGGGCGCTTTCACAAGCCATAGTCCATTTGGCAAGTTTGAATCAGAGTGAAATTGATGGTTCTGGTTCGTTTTCTATTTAGTCTGGTTCGGTTTCACAGTGCACAAATTAAAGCAGATCAAATGCAGTGTACGAAGGAGCGAATTTCTCTTTTTCATCTCAAGAGCTGCCATTTTTGACATATTGCGGTCGTTTTTTCACTATGAGGCTACATCCACACTAATACTATCTTCGCCCAGACAAGTGTTTTAGGGCCGTTTCAGAATTTATCTCCATCCCTACTAACACGCCTGAAAATGCACATCACATAACCATTCTCGTACACTGGACATGCGCTTGCCGGTGTAAACAGAAAGCAGCGCGGTTGGTTGTTCAGCTGCGGAAAATACTACGAAGGAAGTACAGCGATGGCGAAAAGTAAGACCAGCGATTTCTTTGCTTGGACCGACGGCGGAGTGGAGCTGTAACACACGAGTATAAGGCGTTCAACGCGGTGGTAAACACAACAGATGTTTTCTTCCGGAAAAGGTTCAAGTGATGGGGCGTGACGAATCGGGGAAGGACACGTCATGACTGATAAGACCCAATCAAGAAGCGAACGTTGGGTGTCTGCGTCATCGTTTATTAAAAGGTCTCCGTTTCTGCCCGTCTAAAACGCAACCCTGGAGTTATAAAACTAAAACAGGGTCAGCAGCGTTTTCAATCATCTCCGTTTTGGGGGGCCCGAAAACGCCGTAGTAGTGTGGACGCTAGGCATTAACGTAGCAAAGGTTATGCGTTTTAAAACGAAAACCTATTAGTGTGGATGTAGCCTGACTTGGCACTGATCTACTGTGCACGCAAACCCCTTCTCCTCCAGTTTATTTCCAATGACCTTATAAACGTCATTGTTTTTGTGGACTTTATTTAGCACATTCTGTATGTTCTCTTCTCGCCCGGATGTCAAGCAAACATGGTACTTCTTCAGAAGTACAGGTCAGTCCTCTCCCACTCATGTTAACCTGTCATTTACCTGCGTAGCCTGCATTTTGGTTTGCTTGGAAACGGTCCAAGACCGGTTGTTTTGGTCCGCACCAGAGTACGATTACTGTGTTCATAACTGTCTGAACAAACTGTACCAGAGTTAGATTAAAACAGACTAGATGTTGGCTTGTGAAAGCGCCCTAAATCAGTGGTTCCCTGTCAAGGGGTCATAAGAGGATTAACAGGATAGGACAGCAAAACAACAAAAACATATTTCTGCTGGACCATATTGTGTTGTTTTTTTTAGGTTTTCCTTAAAAAAATAAATCATAAATTCCTAAAAAAAAATTTCTTGAGAGTTACTGGATAAACTCACTCTTTGGCTGACCTGGTCGTGAATCATAAGAAAACTGGAAACAAAAGGACATTGTTTTGTTTTAAGAGAACACAAGCTAAATAGATTTGAAACCACAGAGCTAAATTACGGCCTTTTAATACAGGGAACACCTGTTTTCTTTAAGGATACTGATCTGGTTAATTTGTTTCACCTGATCGAAGTTCAAAGTCAAGCATATTCTAGCGCGAAACGCCCGAGGCCTTTGCATAACACTGGATTCTGCTTCCATATAAAGTCTGTTCATTCAAAGATTAACTCAAACACTCTCAGCATGATTTCCCTTCAAAGTTCAAAGACCTCGCTGCTTTCTTAGCAGGCGGGGTGAATCCTGTAATTGTCTGAGACAAAACAACTCTCCTCTGGGAGTTCGACATAAGCCTCGGTGCTTTCCAGTATCAACAGCTGAAAAAAAAAATTACACATCCGTCACCTTTGAAGGGATTAATAATACACAGGAACCGGGAGGCTTCCACAGCTTCAGAGCTCCCGGAGAGCATAACTGAAACGCTTCCAATAATGTAATAATATTTCAATAAGAGATGTTTTCTATGAATTACAGCTGCCGTTTTGAATTTGAGTCCCAGTTGATCTATTTATAGTGACAACTAGCCTAAAACATGACCTTTTGCTCTCTGCAACTTGCCCTTTTGGTGCCGTTTCTGAAGACACGGTAATTAGGGATGCACCGATTTGACCTTGTTGACTGCAATCAGCCTATTGGCAAATAAGATGACATTCACTGATGGCAGTGGCCGATGTTTACGTTGTAATTGTTGTGTTGTTAGCTGCTGATTTCATTACATTTAATTCATTTTTCACAAAATGTTGGGCTATGTTAGTACTGAAAAAGAAATAAATGATTCTCATTGAGTAGGTAGTTATATACAGGCTAAAGGGGCTTTTTTTGAAGCAGTTATTTTTCATGTGAAAGAGGGTTGTTTTAAAGCTTGTTTCATAAATTTGTATGGTTTAATTTGTGCTTATTCAAGATATGAATGAAGGGCTGATGATGATGATTTATAATGAAGATGTGTGGCACCAATGGGGGAATAAATAACAACAAAACAAACAACAAAAAAACATTGCTATCGGTATCGGCCAAATTTCTATTTTAAACATAGGTATCAGTATTGGCCTATAATGCATCCCTAACAGTAATTATTTTTAGGGTTGCTACTAACGATTATTTGTATTGTCGATTAATCTTTCGATCATTTTCTCAATTAATCAATTAGTTGTTTTGGTCTGTAAAATGTCAGAAAATGGTGAAAAAGCCCAAGATGACGTCCTCAAATGTCTTGTTTTGTCCACAACTCAAAGATATTCAGTTTAAGGTCATAGAGGAGTAAAGAAACCAGAAAATATTTACATATAAAAAGCTGGAGTCATAGAATTTTTGACTTTTTTTTTTTCTTTAAAATTTACTCAAACCGATTAATCGATTATCAAAATAGTTGGCGATAAATTTAATAGTGTCAACTAATTAATTAATTGTCGCAGCTCTATTTAAAGTAGTAATAATAATTATTATATTATTATAAATCTGTAAAGTGAGCTTCTACTTCTCCTTCAACATTTTTTTTAGAAGAAAGAGAAAAGTTTGCCTCTAAAAGTCAAACTCTTCAAAAATGTATGTGAATCCTAAATGAAAATATAATAAAAAATAATATAAAATACATGTAAATACAATAAAATATCAATAAATGAGTCAGAACTTGACTTTTTAAAGCTGCTATCTTCATGTAATGTCTACTATACATGTGGCCTCTGTGTCTGGTGTGTTTTTTTTCTATGGATGAAGAAGAATAACACATTCTTTGGGCTCCGGTTTTTATGATCAAGTGTCATCTGCACAGTAGACATAAATAAATCGCACTAATCAATCAGCTGGATTCAAGTGCTGCTGTCAGAGAAAAAAAATGTATTATTGCTTCACTTGCCCAGGCAACACTGGAAATAACATTTAGAAGTAGCAGTAGCAGTAAAGCAACTGTTCATGTCTGAAGCAGCAAATGCTTAGGTCTTATGTCTATGTCCCTATTAAACATGATTAAACATTATAAGACTGTTGAAGTGGCCGCATATCCCCAGTTTGAACCAGAACACAGACGTCAAGGTCGTCCTTGGGTCAGCTACTACGTCTGAATAAAAGTCAGGCTGCCCGAACAACCAGCACTGCTCATTTTCTGACAATAGTATGGCCTTGGTATGAGTGCTGAAGGCAACAAACGTCGCCCCCACATTAGATATTATTGAATTAATGTCACACAAAGGACCAATTGAATCATCGTGGGTTTACAGGTCAGCATCCCCAGCCTCAATACAATGAGCTGAAAATACCTGGAAATAATAGCAGAGTTTGGTGTACAAGTAGTAATCTTTTCTGTGTAAAAAGACCTTTTACTGTACAAATAATCCTGTTGTTACCGCGGGTCGGCAAAGAAGAGGATAGCAGGGTTGACAAGTGGGCGTCTCTGCCATCACAGATGCACAGGTGATTTAGGAAGATAAATAATAACAGTGACATATATTTTTGGCCCAGACATTTCATCATTTTTCCATCAGGTTGATGAATGTCATAAGAGTCAGAGCGAATGTAGGTCAGTGTTGAGAATGGATGTATTTGTTAACACTTTGCTTTTTACAGCATCTGTCCAGAAATCTGATTTATGGTTTACCCCCTATACAAATCTGATTATCCTTGAAAATAAAATCTACTGGTTAAACTTTAAGGAAACATGTTTTACTACCACATGACATGTGTTCAATTCTGACAAAACTTGCAGGGTGATGTATTCTTTCACTTAAAATACCGACTGGACTGACTAGGGCAAGCTAGAATTAAAGGTGCAGTGTGTAACATCTGGTGACATCTAGCGGTGAGGTTGCAGATTGCAACCTCTCCCGTGTGCCGAGCGTGTAGGAGAGCTACGGCGGCCGACGTGAAAATGCGAATGGCCTTATCTAGAGCTGTTGTAAGAGTAACGTAGATAATTTGGAGAAAAGCAGAATCAGTGTGTAGACTGTGTGTGTACGTGCAGCCCTGTCTCCTAAAAAAGAACTAAACTAAACTGCATTCTCAATTACGTTTGGAAGGAAACGTATTTTGGCTCGTATTATTTTGTCTTTTACGTATCACAAATACCTTTGTAAGTCTATGGACAGCAAATGACGTAGTACAACGAGCGACCGTGAACGAAAGTTACATCATTATAAGCCAAATCATGATGTTTTTTTTACTAAACCTAACCAAGTAGTTTTGTTTCCTGAGCCTAACTAAGTGTTAGGTTAAGCTGTTTAAAACTGTTTAAAACCTCAACCGTAATCTGGGAGAAAATACGTTTCCCTCAAAACGTATTTTGGTTATGCAGTATACTGTATGGGAAAGTAACTTTGTTACTCCGGTAACTCCAGAGCGAGTAACGTTATCGACTCCAGGCCCAGAAAGGAAAAGTTAACACAGTGGTTTGTCCGTACTGGGCTACTGTAGAAACATGGCAGCTGGCTACGTGAAGAGGACCCGCTCTCAAACGGCACATTTTAAGGTAACTAAAACACGATTCTTATTTTCAGGTGATTATACACTAAAGAAAACGTACTTATTAATATTATATTTCATTTCTGCCAATAGATCCCTCTAAATGTTACACACTGTCAAGTTTAAAACACTGGTGTCCATTTGTATATTTTGTATTATGATTGTAATATAAATTTACAGATGAACTCATAATGGGGGTTAGAATGTATATTTACATTTTGATCAAATTTGAATGTTAATTTGAATGTTGCTACTGAGTTGCCCATGCATGCACCTACGCCTGCCATTTGTGGTGGGTGGCACTTGTTTATCATTACCGAAAATCCCTTCAGGGTTGTCATCTCCTCTTTAACGACTACTTCTTGTGTGCACCAATAACACACCATAACATCAAATGGAATAGAAAGAGGAACAGAGAAAATGTCATTACTTTCTCTAATTTGAACGTCTGTGTGTGTGACGACAGTAACAATAGAAGCTGATCGAAGTGTACTTGTAGTACCACTTCCTCGACCTCGTACCGTCTATTCACCCACCGTTCCCATCCTTCATCCCTCCCTCCTGTGGCCTACATTCCCCATTCAGAGAATGAACATCACACGTGAGTCGAGCGTCACGTCACACCTACATCCTCTGTGTTCTCTGTCTGCATTGTGAGGCATGAAAAGCTCTTTGACCTTCACTTGTTTGATTATCTGCTATACATCTACGTCAGCGTATGGGTGGATGAATGCGAAAGAGGATGACAGTGAAGTATGGATGAATGGAAGGTAATATCAGAGTAGCAGATCAATAACAAAAATGAAAAGAAATCCTGTGAAGATACAGTGAGGACATGTTATCAACTGAAACGTAACATCTGTAATTTCTTTATAGAAAAAATAATCCCGTAGGAAACCGTAGACATATCTACCTTCACACCTGTTTCAAATAAATAAAATAAAAACAATGACTTATAAATAAAATTGATTGCACTGTTATTCACTATAGACGTACTTTCACATGTGTTGCCTGCTGTGACCAACAGCCACTAATAATCTAAATTAAAAAAATCGTTCTCTAATAATATTCTACGGTTATTCCTTTACTTACTTGGGTTACCTGTGTCGACACACGTGGTTGTGTAATGTAGTTTAAAGCAGAGGTTCTCCCCTTTCAAGATAAAGAATATACCGGGGACTCCCAATGTCCCTTGGAATAATTTGACGGGGCCTATTTTTAACACTTCTATAGTCTTAGTTATATGAAAGAACAACACAAGAGAATGTATTATTGATTCTAAGATTTATATATTTGTTGTATTAAAGTCGTCAGAAGAAATGTTGGTATTGTACGTTTTTGCAAACCATGGGATACATTGAATACGTTGTTTCTGAACCAAAAACTTGTTTCATAAATATGTTTCATATCAGCCTTGTATAACGCTTGACACGTGGTTAATGTTGTGATGGCCTAAAAAAAAAATGGCCACACAGAAGCAAAAAGGTAACTTAAAAAAATTTTTTTTCATTCAGTAAACACTGTAAACATGAGTTTGTGGTCTCAAGTTTCAAATTTCAAGTCTTTTTCAATACAGCATGATGTTCATTTAGTAAATTATAGTCCCATTTAGAGAAAAATAGATGATAAAGCAGGGGATGCTTTAGGGCGCGGCTACCTTGTGATTGACAGGTCTGGGGGTTAACTACTTTCACAGTGTGTTTTCTGTTCATGAAAGTTAAATATTACCTTTTTGGTCAGCTGAAAATGTCTTATTCAGCGTTTGGTTGTACTTAGCTCCACCCTCTCATGTCATTTCTGGTTGCGAAAACATGGCGACAGCCCAAAACCAAGATGGCAACAGCCAAAATGCCGAACTCGAGGCTTCAAAACCAAAGTTCACAAACCAATGGGTGATGTCACGGTGACCACGTCCACTTGATATATACAGTCTATGAGTGGGATAACCTGTTTTTTTTCGGCATTCTGCATTTGATGTATTGGAACATACTAAATATTTTTCTGGCATACTAAATAGTATGGTAGTATGGATATAGAAACGCACTGTTTATTTTGGAAAAAAAATATGTCCAGTAGTTAACAGTGAGATACAAATAATCATGTGTAATTCATTGCACAATTCAAACGAGACAAATGTTTTGTCCCTCGCTGTAGGCTACCGTACATATTTTCTTTCTGAAATAAGGTGCCATGGGGAACACCTGAAGGGGAGGGGCTTCACCTCTCTATTCCATCAAGGTTGTTGTCTTTGGTGTTGGTGTTTCAGGACCATTTCTGGTCTCTAGTAGAAGGTAATATTGTATATTGGCTTTATGGATTAGTATTACTGGCTTCGCAAGAAACTCAACATGCACTTGTTGACTAAGATAGGTAGTCTTTTTCACATTTTCTCCACACATTCTTCAGCTAAGCATTCGAGAAACATTTGAACTCAAAAGAAACAACTTTACGTGGCATGTTTTACTATTTGCAGTGTCATAATTGCATCTAAACTGGGCTGGGCTGCTGTTTGTTTTACACTGCTGCTTCACTCAGCCACACTCATTGCCAACTTCATGTTTATAACTAAATACATACTGATGGTCTTCTGCTGCTTATTGCCACATATTTGATGAAACAGACTGTTTGAAGTTGTGATTTTATTTTGTGATTTTAATATAAGTTAGTAATTACCTGCTGCATAGCTGACATGTCTTGGATAGCTAGGTTTATTTTATCCTTCTCAATTCACCAGATAGTATATCCCCTGCAGATGATAGAGGTGCTTTCTTTAGGATTGGCCTCGGGGCAGATGGTGCCGTCGACTCACATTGTAGATTCCACATAACAGCTGGTGTCAGGCTCTGTATCTAATGTAGCTTCGTATGGGGGATTTTATTATCGTCACTTCCCCAATCTCTGCTGTGCTGAGCAGGAAATGATGAGCGAGATATCTTGATGCCAAATATCAACCCTGTACAGTTTCTGTATTATTTTTTCGCGTGAGCTGGCTGACTGACATAGCCTTTGGGATTCAAAACCCTCAAAGCATTTCCGAATAGGACTCTTCTGGTGACGATCATTTCCTCCTGCAACCACCACGAGCAAAGTAGTGTGTCACATTGATTCCAGGGAGTGATAATTCCTTGTCAGGTTATAAAGGTTGGTGTGGAAGAGCCATATATTTGAAATCTAACAGGCCTGCAGATATGGTAGTAAGCTCCATTGCTCTGACCTATAGTAATGTCTCTATACTATGATTAGTCACTTAATCAATTAGTCTATCAACAGAATGATGAACAGATGATGATCGATTAATCATTTGTGTCATGTTTCATGCAAGATGCTCACCATTTGCTGCTTCTCAAATATAAGGATTTGATATTTTCCTCATCATATATGATAGTGTATGACGTGTCTTTGGGTTTTGGACTGTTTGAAGCAATTTGAATATGTCACCTTGGGCTATAGGAAACTGTAATGGGCATTTTTATCGATTTTTTTTATTGACAAAAAAATTGTTTGATTAAAAGCACAATATGGAATTTCTCAATTTTTCATTTAATCACGATTAAATGCATGATTGTCCATAGTCCATAGCAAATTAATCACACATTTTTATCTGTTCAAAGTGTATCTTAAAGGGAGATTTGTCAAGTATTTATTACTCTTATCAACATGTGAGTGGGTAAATATGCTGCTTTATGCAAATGTATGTATATATTTATTATTGGAAATCAATTAACATCACAAAATAATGACAAATATTGTCCAGAAACCCTCACAGGTACTGCATTTAGCAAAAAAATATGCTCAAATCATAACATGGCAAACTCAACTCAACAGGCAACAACAGCTGTCAGTGTGTCAGTGTGCTGACTTGACTATGACTTGCCCAAAACTGCATGTGATTATCATAAAGTGGGCATGTCTGTAAAGGGGAGACTCGTGGGTACCCATAGAACCCATTTTCATTCACATATCTTGAGGTCAGAGGTCAAGGGACCCTTTTGAAAATAGCTAGGCCAGTTTTTCCTCGCCAAAATAATCATTCCTTAGGTTTTCTAGTTTCATATGATACAAGTATCTTCACTCTAGCTTTAAACTGAGCCTGCTACAACCTAAAAACCGCAAGTTGCATCAATGCATTACAGAAATTAGTAGCGTTAAAACAAATTTGTGTTAACGCGTTATCAGGGCATTAACTTTGAAAGCCCTAATTCAAACATTCTCTCATCATATCTATAAACACCAAGGTGCTAAGGAAAAGAGAGACAAATGAGCATATTATGCAGTAAAGAAAAAAACACTTTCATTATATGTTTAAGAACAAAAAAAGTCATTAATCCATGTTTTGATCAATGGACATCCTTTACTGCACTGATGAGATAACAAAAGCAAGAAACTACTTAAAGTCATGAATCGTTGTTCAACAAAACATGAAGCAGGAGTGATTCAGTTAAAATCTGTCGCATTGTCTCGTACCTTTCAGACAATAGGCTTCATTTATTTAGATGGTCCACTTTATGACATCCACAAAAGGACCCCATCAGCTTTTACTCAAATGTACTGCACAGAGGGAGAAAGCTGCATTGAAGAAGGCTTCCTTTCTGGATCAATACAGCGGCTCTCAATAGGCTCACATTGACCGGACGGTGCGATCTGGATGCCGGTGGCAGTGATCAGCTCCTGCAGGATTTCAGAACAGACAAGGTCACTTTGCACATAAAAAAAAGAAAAGAAAAGAAAAACAACCTTAACTGAAGAGGCCAGAGCCGGTTTCCTAACTGTGGGACATCCATCCTCTCAATGTTTGGCCTTTGGCAGATTTAGACCTCGCTCTTGTTCAAGGACTTGTCCCTAGTTATGAAATAGGGCAAACTGTCACCCTGCATGCTCACACACACATACTGTATGCACAAATATATATAGACATTGTACACATTGTGAAATATATTCATCATCTTAACCTCTGTTGCCATACACTATCACACTAATGAACACAAGGCATAACGGGGCCATGCAAACACTGTTCTTCATTCTCTAATTACTCTGTGTTACAAGATATGAATAGTTTTCCCCACAGTGAAACATCCTTCTGTTTCACTTGTGTCATGTGATGTTCTTCATCGATGACTTTAGCACACTTTCTCGATTCATTCCTCTAATAAAGTGCCCGACGTAGGACATTAAATCTTTACCCTGCCATCTCCCTCCTACAGGATATGGTGACATGGCGCTCCATCACTGCAGGAAACGGTATTAGCAGACCTTTAGAGGCTGCACGTTGCCACAGTGTGGTTGCGTTCAATGCAGCTGATGGCATTTTCACGTGGCAGGTAGTCTGCTAATGGCAATCGTGATATGGTGGGAGTAAATGAGACAGCTGTGAAGAAAATAGGCTGGAAGCAGATTAGACAGACAGACAGCAGCCTCAGCATCATCCGCTCGCCGCTCTGCGCTGTAAGCATCAGGCCGGGGTCAGACAGATATAAATAATCTGCAGCCAGGATGCTTTTGCTGCTGTACTATCTATAATGTCTGAAGCATAAAAAAAGTATTTATGGAAAAGACATAATCCACATGGTGTGTTTCATCCTGCTCATTTGGCTGCTCATAAATCAGACCAGCAGTCGATCATAGCATGTGCCCACCACAATCTTTTATGTTTTCCTGTATAAACCCAGGCAGTTATAGTGTGTTTTAATTGGGCAAACACCCTTCTGTAAATATAGCAAGTCTTTTAAGCTTATTAAGAAGCAAAGAGGAAAAAAATTTACTCTGAACTGGAGCTGAAACCATTAGTCGATTAATAGATTAGTGAATTGACAGAAAAATCCATCAATCAGCAGCAATTTTGATAATCCGCAAAAGCAATTGGCTCCAGCATCTTAAATGTAAATATTTGCTGGTCTTCTTAGTCTTCTATGATATTAGATAATACCCTTCAGGGATAGACGCTAATTTTTTTAAGCACGGGCACCAAAGTACAGTTTTGTTGGCCCAAATGTAAACGTATGTAAAAGCAATACAGAAAAGGCAATTTAACCCAATTTAACACAGCCTTCATTTACTGTGACATTAACAGAATGAAAACAGATAATTATTTAGTTCTTTGTTCTCTCACAGTCTCATAGCGTCTATCTTTTTCGGATAATAACAAACAATTCAAATGATTAGGAGTTAAATGATTGTATTTGTATGTAAATATTTGCTTTGATTAAAAAAAATCTTTGCCGCAGTAGTTTTAATTATGTATTATAAGATGCTCAGATTATCTATTTTATATTGCTGTGAAAACATCTCATTCAAACCGTATTTATTCAAGTTTCTCGACCAAAAAATACATTTTACAAGATTACTTTTGAACACATCATGATAACGTTAGAATTTACCTTCGCTCAATACCCATTTTTATTGAATAGAGCCTAATGTTAGCAGTTAGCTCCATTTATTAGCCAATCAGGACTGTGCTGCCCACCGGCTGCTAACGGCGACTAGAAAGCATTAATGACGATTTTCCGATTGCATCCCTAAAGATAACTCCTCATTTTAACTTCATGAACCAGCTGTTCCTCGTCCATTGCGGCGCTTTCGAAGCGACCGTAAGGAATAAATATAGGAACAGGGTGGCCGACAAAAGTTCAGCTGCGCTGTGCAGTAGGGCTGCATGATTATGATCAAAATGATAATCACAATTATTTTGATCAATATTGAGATCACAATTATTTATCACGATTATTCATAGATTGTAGGGACAAAATAATTTTATTGCAATTTCACATTTAAAAAGAAATAGAGCACTGCTTTCACATCCATGTTGTGCTTCATCCCAACTGTCAAAAACTCTAAATGTTATCCTTCTACTTTGTTATTCTCATCTACAGTGGTTATTTACATAAAATACACACAATTCAAATGATTAGAAAATAAATGATTGTATTTTTATTTAAATATTCGCTTTGATTAAAAAAAACAACTTGGCATTAGTAGTTCTAATTACAGTATTGTATATTGGAAGCTGTTTAGAGATAATGTTAGGAATTTAAACAGGTCATATCTCTCTCTCTAATATCTATGTTATATTGCTGTGAAAACATCTCCTTCAAACAACTGTAGTTATTCAAGGTTATCTCCAAAAACGACATTTTACAAGATTACATTTGGACGCATCATGATAAAGTTATAATTTACCATCGCCTAATACTCGTTTTTACAGAGCAGATCTTGACCTCACCAATATAACAATGGAACCTCGTTAATGGAGCCGTTCAGCTCCGTGTTGTCGGCGGACGAGTCGGTCACTGTGATTACTCTGAGCAGCATCATGGAAATGAATTACAATATATATATATTACATTTTATAGATCAAGCATTAATTGAATAATTGAGAAAATAATTTCCAGATTAATCGATAATGAAAATAATTGTTGCAGCCCAACACTGAACAAAGACAAACTGATTCTTGAAATACGTAACAAAAACACTTATTTTCAAAGGTTATAACTTTTACAAGACTTCTTGTGTGGATATGCTCATGTGCAGACACGTGCAGCTGCTTGATCGAGTATGTGCTTATTAAGAGCACTTGACTTCTTGAAACTCTTATGACTTATAAAATCTCTTGGCCCCTTGAGAGAGATAATAACATGAAAGTGAAATAGCCCTGCAGGGATTGAGAAGTTCTATCAGTCAGAGCCAGGCTACCTGTCCGCCCTCGTACGAGAGCTACAACCGCAGGACGAGCCTTATTAAGGTGGAAATAAGTCAAGTGGATTGCGAGAGGAGCCCTGATACAGGGGATCTAGCAGTTTCAATTTGGCCCACCAAGAAGCCTGCAAGGTCAATTTGAGTGAAGATGATTTCACACACCAGTAGTTCACGTGCATTTCAGCCGCAAGGAAAGGAAATTTAACTCTAAATGATAAAAGTGCTATTTGGCGTTCTGCCATAAGATGCAGATAACTCCTGAAGTGGAAGAGAAGTTGAGTGAAGTTCTCTTAGGGGTGCCAAGTTCGCAGAATTGAAATAAGTGAAAGAGAGTTCAAGTTAGTTAGAGCTTTTAAAGTAGTGTTTTATTTGTTTTTCCAGGATGTACGTTGCACTCCAAAAAAAAAATCTTTCATCTCTGGCTAGGGCTGCACGATTATGGCCAAAATGATTATTATGATTATCATGATTATTTTAAAATATATTGAGATCACGATTATTCATTGATTTTAGGGACAAAATATTTTTATGCAAATTTCACATTTAAAAAAAACAACAGAGCACTGCTTTCACTTCCATGTTGTGTTAAATTCCAACCGTCAAAAACTCTAAATGTTATCCTTTTACTTTGTTATTGTCATCTATTGTGGTTACTTGCATAAAAACAAACAATTCATATGATTAGGAAATAAATTATTGTATTGATATTGCTTTGATTAAAAAAAAAATCTTGGCATTAGTTGTTCTAATTATATATATTATAAGCTACTTGGAGCCAGTGTTAGTAAGTTAAACAGGTCATATTTACCAATGCCTAATACTCATATTTACTGATTAGAGCTTGAACGCACCATAACATGCTCCATGCTATCGGCAGACGAGCCGGTCACTGTGATTACTCTGAGCAGCATCATGGGAATGAATTACAATATAATAAGTCTCTGATTAAGATTGTTGTTCCAAATGTTTTTAAGGTTGTTCCTCCACGGCTTATTTTGGGCTTGCCGTTGTTACAAATTGCAGCTTTATATCTTCTTCACTCACACTGAAGAACTTCCACACCGACGACATGATGTGTGTGTGTGACGTTACTGACTGTGCCGCTGTGTGCTGACGTAAAACCATCATGTGGCGACTGCACATGTGTGTCTGACCTGCAAAAAATGTATATGAGACTGCTGAAAACCGTCCGGCTTTGATTGGCTGCTGACTGGCGGTGCATTTCTAGCTGTTAGTTTAGGAAGCGCTTGATTTATGCAGCAGAGTTTTCTATGAGCAGAGCACGCATTCTAACGTCAATATCGTAGTCGATCATGTTCATTTAATTGTGGGAAGCCAAAATCATGATCGCGATTAATGTTCGATTAATTGTGCAGCCCTAGCTCTGGCCTCAGTTTTCATTTCTAAAACTAACATGTTTCACATGCTGATGTTTCAGTTCAGTTTCAGTCTTGTATGTCATATGTAGGTTAAAACAGGGTCAACGGTACAATGAAATGTATAGGATGAGAGAACGGGTCAGCTGAGCAATAAAAGCAATAGTCGCATTAGATAACATAAAATGACAATAATAAGATAGAATAACATTATTAAGATAGAAAGATAACAATAAGATAAAATGGCATTAAGTTGTAAGATAAAAAGTGATGACAAATAAAATAAAATATAGAACTATATACATATGAAAATGAGGACTGTGTGTAAAAGTAAGTGACCATATGTCCGACAGTGTTGCAATGATGTTTCAGTAAACAAACCTTCATATACATCTGAAAATAAACACAAGTTTTGTGTAACATTTTCTGAATACTGAGGTCAAATGTAGCCCTCTAACCAAAGCACTTTACATCGTATAAGGTCAGATAAGGAAGAGCCATTATTGAACCAATATGAAAAACCCGCAAGAAAAAAGATCAGCCTATATCACTCTGTTTGACAAACCTAAAACTAAGAATTAAAAAAGATATAAATGAAAAACCCCAGTGGACATTTCTTTCTGGGTTAAAATTTAGACACCTTTGGGGACCAATACTTGATTCAGCTGCAAAATGTAGAGGAGATGGGTGAATGGTGGGTATGGTTAGCTTCAGTATGCGTCAGAGTAGTGAGTAGTCTTTTGCAGTAAGGCCACTGACGACTGTGTTTGCAAGGTCTCTGTGAGAAAAAGACAGCTGGCATGGAAAATAGCATGCATAATATTCTGGTCTGACCTCACTGATAAAGCCCTGCCAGCGTAAAAGGTGACATCATCTGGGAGCCGATCTATTGGCCCGGGGACACACTCTTCACAACAGTAGACATACCATCACAACATGGCACACTCAGTCGAAATTTCACAGTATCCAACTTCTAGGAACTGACTTCAGATGTGGCTAAACCTCCATTTATTAGCACAGCTCAGTGTAAACATCCTTCTGGTGATGTAACATTCAGACTGGGAACACAGTGTATTAATCTGCCTCATGCATTCCTCCAAAAACATTATTTGAATAAAAACAAACTGCAAAAATAAATCTATTTGGATCTACAGTACATTGAAGCCATCTGGTTTGTAAAGACTATTATTCTCATGCATCTTGCCCCAGTTAACAGCATGATTAGATTTTTTACCACTAAGTTTTCATAGGATAGCTCCAAGGTGCAGAAGCAGTTCAGAAAACACACAATTAATAGTGGGACTTTTGCTTGTGGCTGCATCTTCAGATGATTTCAGTATCTGCTCCATTTCCAGTGTTGCACTATCAATAATACTGCCAGTTTGACGGCAGCAACATCCAGCAACACTGGCTGAGATAATGAGCCCCTGAACGGATCCACAAGGTCTTCCAAACTAATGATGAATTGAGTTCCTTATGTGGCCTTTGACTGCAGACACCATTACGTCGTCTGCCTTATCTTCATCCCTCCGAACTTAAATTTTGATTAATGAGCCACGTGTCTCATGTTTATAAAAGGTTCAGGTCAGATTTTTGGAGGTTGTGGATGATGAAGACAATAGCAGCTGATTGTGTGGGAGTGTGGACAATGATTGTACAATTTTTTTTTTTTTTTCTGTGACCGTTTTATAGTTAAAGATAAAAAGATAAAAACATTCAGTCCTATTATTACTGTATATGACATGACAGGTCATCCAAAAATATTATTTAGTGTGTTAAGCCGTCTCACATTTCCCTTTTTTAGTTCAGCTGTACTTATTGATGAATTATAAACTTAATGCATCTTGAGTGAGTGAGCAAAGTTTGAATTGATACACTATCCCTGGAAAATGTAATTCAATTTGGGTGGTGTCACATTTATATTGTAAATTAACATAATTTGATTTAGCTGTTAAAACAAATCTTGGAGTGTTTCTCTGTGAAAGATAAGACACATTTTTAAAATTCCTTAATGAGAGAAGTTTTGACGAAGAATCATGCTCTTTAGTAGTGTGATGCTGAATCATATTGACATTTGGGTGCTGCCCAGCACAACTGCATTCCTCTACTGTTGGTCACCAGTGAGTTATTAATAATGGATCATTTGAGGCTGGAGCTCACAATGAGACAGCATTTTAAGAGCATCTAGAGCATCCTTCAACGTCCGTTATGTTTCCATGTTAGAATAGGATACTAGTGTAGGACGCAATACAGGGAAAGATCATAGGCCTTTTTTACCCAAGACATTTTGACATTTCACAGTAGGAAAAGCACAAGTGTGAATAATAGGTCTGGGATACACCTATCTCGCGTTTCGATACTATCACAATACTTGGGTGCCGATTCATAATTATGATTTAGTGCGTTTATTTTTGGTAACTTTTTTAACACTAGACCACGGGAAAAAGTTGAATCATACACTCCTAGGGACTTTTGCTTTGGAAAATATCTAAATTAATACAGTAAAAATGTTTGATTTTCAGCATGTATGTAGTCAGAGATGTCCTGAAGTCAAATATATCAGACCTTGTCAGGCATTATTTATTAATAAATTTCCCTCACAAATATGTGCTATTTTCTTTTAATTTACAAGGGACATGTAATGTTTAATACTTCTGGTGAATATAATCCAATCAATCTTATTTCCATAGATGTATTTTGTATACAGTTTCTTTTGTTAACATCTTATTTTGAAAACTGGACGTAGTCACACAAGTATACTTCCGCTAATTTTGCCAAGTCCGTCGCTAGCTCACCAGTTAGCTCCGTTCTTTTTATACATCCATGGTCAGCTCCATCGGGGCCGTTTGAATGCATTTAACACAAATGTCAGTATATGGGTGCTCTACAGTTGTAGCGGCAGCTGATTTGACTACGGAGATGTGAGTGGTGGCTTGCTTGACCACACCGCAATACGACAACGTTAGATGTCCATGACAGAGTTAGCGGGCAGCTTTAGCTGTGATGTCTAGCTCTGCTTTTCCTGGTAATGTGTGAGCCATGACACAATTAAAATGTGAGAGTGTAGGTCGTATCCACGCAGACCCTCTGTCGTTTCAGCTCACTGCATCCGGCTGCGTTTTGTTTTGATTGACAGATACAGAACGGATAGGACGTCACGTTACTCTGACTACAACAATAAAAGCAGTAACTTCCTTTTACCTCTGCATCGACTCAAATGAAGCAAATATATTAATTCTGGCATTAAAAAATCAATTTTTAAAAAAAAATCGCGATACATAGGTGAATCGATTTTTTTTCATAAACAATGAAATTAAGGATGGCTGAATTCCATTTAGCTGCCTCAGTTTCAGGGTACTGGTATTGTGCATGCTGGTTCAATGTCACACTTTTATGGTTTAGAGGGACGCTTCAATAGAACAAAACCATCGTTAATCTTATTAGTAACACCTGTTCTTTTTCTACAATGACAAATCAAAATGTCTGCTGTGAAAGCGTAAAAAAAATGCTATGAAATTACATGTGTACTGCACAAGTTAATTTGAGATTATCTTGACTGTTCACTGTAAATGGGTCCATAATTGTCTATTTTATAATGCTCACAGACAACTGACAACGTTTTTTTTACAGTAATAGTAAAAATGTATAACTCTAAAAAAATACAGAAATCTACAAGTACACTAATTGCTACTCAGCGGTAGACTAACAGAAGTAAATCATGTACTGTGGTTTTTGCACAGAAAATTTGTGAAAATTTAATTAAATTAATTACTTTTTGTTTACTTTAACAGCATTCGACAGGTGCTTTTAGCAGGTGCCTTTATCCATCGGTAATTTACAGCTAAGTACTCATGATCAGATTAAGTGAAGATTGAATTTGGCAGCAATAAGACTATTGTGGAATTTGAAAGCCTCTCAGGTATCTGATGAGAGAGGCAAGAATTGAGATAGCATCACATCTGCAGCTCTCTTTTTCTCTGGGAGTTCAACCAACAAACTTTGTGTCTCTTGAGTAAGAATTTGTGAAACAAAGTTTTTGTTCCAAACATTTCAGTGTGAAATAATGAATCCTTGTGAAACCAACAGCAATTTGTCCAGACTATCTCACAGCAGGTATTAAGCCCCATCAGCCTCTGTTACAAAGCTTTCAATAAGATTACCAAACTAAGGTAGGGTCTGCATGTTGACTAAAACTTACATCTTCTTGTTTTCGACAAAAGATGTATCATGCTTTTCTGGATGTGGTGTGGATGAAGTGGATATTAATCGACATGCACTGCATTGAAATGTTGTGATCCTTGCATGCTGACAAACCGTGACCATTACATAACCCACCTTGCCCTTGTTTAACCTCAAGTGACTTTTTAATGATGGTGGCTGAGGAGAAGTTCGGTTGTAGTCACATATTTTACTCACACAATCTTGAACGCGAAAGCCGTGTCAGATTTATGATGCCGAAGCCACGTGTGTGGTTTGACGATTGTGAGCGTGTGCAGACTGAAAGTGTGGGTGTACGTGTGAAGAGAGAGGCCTACGACTGGTAACGAGACAGAAACAGGCAACTTGTCTGTCTGAGTAGTAAGATAACTTTCACATTGCATTGTGTGCAAGTGTCCCCTCAACCACAGTAACGTACATTGCTAAGAAAGGATGGATTTTGTCATTTTGTGCAAAATGTTCAGATTAGTCCAGCAACCTTATGGCTGATTTAGTTTTTCTAAACTATAATTATCAATGACTGTTTCTGTGTGTGTTTTTAGGAATGCTTTATGATTACAGATATTCACAGGAGAGTTAGATGTAAATCAGCAGTCAAGTTGTTCACTGTCAGTACGGTAAAATATCCTCCGAGGCTACAGCTGCGTACCTAAAAAGTGTGGGAAAGTCTAATTCTGTGTTTTGTAATATGTAAATTCATACTTTAGTGTCACATGAAGACTACATGCTGCATCACGCACATGCTTGTGATTAATTACGGTATCAGATATCAACATCTTAGAAGCTTTAACCTAAAAATTTCCAAACCAATTATTGATATAATGGGGTTGACAAAATAATTGAAACACCTGTCAGTATATTGCAATACAATCCAACAGCACCATAAACTGCAGCCTCCAAAATGACCATACAGTTGAATCAACATCTCTCGAAAACATTGAACATCATAACCTTCATATTGGCTGGATTTATTGCAGGACTGTAGTATTAGACTGCATTAGTTTTAGCTCTGTGTACCTAATAAACTGGCAGCTGAGCGTATATTTCAGTTGGGCTGTTTGTTTCCCTCCACTTTGTTAGCATGATCTTTCTTTTAAGCTGGAGATAATTACATGCTGCTGCATCACATCAACTAGCAGAGTGTTGTGAACACTGGCAGCAACAAGTTAGGCCTCCAGCAGTGGAAACTGGCTGGCTAGCACTGGGACTGCAATGGAGCCAACCTGTTTGCTTTGAGTGTAGTTGAAAGACGTGCCCAAAGTAGATGGTAACTAGTATATGTGTGTAATTATAACTAGAAGTGCACTCGGAGAGCGCAGACCTCCGCCAAGGCAGGTGTCATGTACGTCGCTCGTCAGTTTTGTCAACATAAATACATGTTTGTGCAGACCGAGGATTGAGCGCCGTGGCACGTGTGTTGAGAGAGAGAGAGATAGTGACAGAGAGCGGGGAAGGGAAGGTGGACTATTGCACGCAACTCGTGATATTTTCTAGAAAGCTTACCCGACTTCATCCGACCTGCAGGTTGACCCATGCATCACTACTATGCAGCCACCACTGGAATCTAATTCTACAAATAGTAATAGCCTACTAATAATATTTCATTGGCTTTAGACTGTCTTGGTGAGTCAAAGGAAATAAAGGAAATGGCACTATTTCTGTCTTTGGCACAGGAAGTGTAATTTATAACTTCTAGGTCACTGTAGGTGATGTTATTGTCTGACCGTGTTCTGTACTGATTGATTTTGTTGACTTTCTTTGACCTCCGCTAAGGAGATGCAGCGATCATCTGACCACAGGCATACGTAGGTAACAGCCTCTATTCTCTTTGAACACAATGCAGCGCTCTGATGTGACTTACTCCAGCTTAACTGCTTTGTTTTGGCAATCTGCTCTAGGAGTCAATGGCTTTTTCTTTCATTGCCACATCATGCAGTATATATGAGATCTGAGTCACAGGGACATTGCGTGCAGGGTGCGGCCAGGAAGCATCACCCCTCCAGTCAGATGCATTTAAATTTAGCCCTGCAACTTGTGACATAGTTAGCTCACCTCTACCTCCCGCTGGATGCTAAGCTTGTTTTGTAGGACTAGTGTGCCCGGGAGCAAAGAGAGGGCTGGCTGAGGATGCAGGCTGTGATTAAACAAAACAAGATCATCCATTTGATGCCACCTCAAAGATGTCGCAGTACTAAGAACAAGTCGGCCTTATATTGATTTGACCTGGCAAATGCCTCAATAAAAACACACATTACATGATTGGTTACTGAAGAAAGTATCGGGGTGAGCAGGTTTTAGTGATTATAGGTCATGATGCCCTCAACCATCATTCTGACCTTGTGGCCATTATGAACTTATGTTAAAGTACCTGAGAAAAGTATGAAAGAGTTTCCTTCATGTTGAATACCGGGGGGCACCTCATCGAATTTTTAGGAATGCACCCGAGTCGACTGTTATCAGTAGGGATGCACCGATCCAACTTTTTCAGACCCGATACTGATAGCCATACCTGGGCTTTGGGTTTCGGCCGATAACGATACCGACACTATACAGTACAAGTGTTTAATTAATAAGCTGTATACCTCGCTGTGTGGAAGTGATCATTCTTTTATGTGTTAGGAAACATCAGGCTTGACTTAAACATTGCTTTCTTAACTTTGTAAAACAAAATGTGACAAATAAATACATAAATAAACATTTACTGAATTGTTATTTATTATTAAGATAATAAAACGTACACCAGCAAATTAAAATTAATAAAAAAAATCTTAGAAATTAACAGGAATTACAATTCAAGTGGATTAATGCAGCAACAAATTGGTCAAAACTTAAACAGCAATTAAAATTCCAGTCTATAATGTATTTAGTATATAAACATAGTATTGAATTTAATAGATTGGCCCCATTGTCACCGAAATCTGATCCAGCTATATGAGTCAGTATCGGCCCGATATGTGATCCAGTATCGGTATCGGTGCATCCCTGGTTATCAGGCAATTAAATGGTTGTTATCAGTCACTATAAGCACCATAGATGTGGGTCATTAGGGCCTACTAAACTGTTGTAAAAGTGAAACTGAAAAGCAACGCATTCTAACACGTTGTGAAACTGAATGAAACGTTACGTTTTGAACAAACTAAACAGCTTCTTTAGGTTTAGGCAACTAAAACAGTTAAATTTAGGGAAAAACATTGTGTTTTGGCATAAAATAACTTTCAAAAGTGAAACTTAGCTTAGCACAAAGACCGGAAACAAATAGTAATTACATGGTGTAAGAAGCTAAAAAGATGTAAAATTTCTATAAAACCACAATTATCATTAGCTGGAACTGAGAGATCACAGGGGAACAAACATACATTGTTCAATTCTTGGCAAATCTTACTAGTATCAGTGGTAAGTTGGCTTTGGCTGTGACTCCAAATAATCATGCTTGAACAGAGCTTGTACTCCAAACAAGAATACCTTGACACAAAAAGAGTATTTTTACAACCCAGATGTTTTGAGTTGATGGACAATGGTGGACTGGACTGCCAGGAGGGAAAATCCTTGAAATGTCTCCATTGGGAGTCATTTTTTATTAAAAGACAAGGGAGTGGTGACATCGCTGACATGTTAGCAGAAAGATAAAATAGAACATGGTTTTATATAATAACAGTGGAGTTTTTTAGTATGATGTAACAGGTTGGGAAATGTATCATCCTCCTAAAACATGTTGGTGACTAATCCAACCTTATCATGTAGGAATACTTTATCAAGGTCTTCTGAAATATTGTACTTTCTTGGGATAACTGCAGCCAAAAATCCTGATGATGTTATGATTTTCTTTCTGAAGACGGATTGTTACGTATGGCAGGAAGGAATGAAGAAGTACAGGCAGTGCTATTCTTGCTGCTAATTTTTGAACGTGTACCAAATTTAATCACCACTTGCATTTTTATCATGAACACAGTCATGTAACGTTACACATAAATGGCTGTTGGGTGAAGTTGGAGAAAACACTAGGAAAGGTCACTGCCAGGGCTGAATTTGAAATGCATGGGTTTGTTGTGTATGTGTTTGTGTGTTGCTCCACAAGTGCCTCATTATTGCATAAAAAGTCAAGCAGATTCTCGGGCATGTTTTTCAAGGCTGTTTTATGTGACCTTTCCAATTATCCGTGAGAAAGTGTTGCTTTTAGGGCCTCATTTCTATTGATAATTTAGGGCCTCGTTTCTACTGAAATGTTATCGTTAATGATTTGAGCAAACTCATTACGACAAGCTGGACGTTGCCTTTCCTTGCCAACTGTTACCCTGACCCAAACTCCCCCCAGTTATTATTGTGTGTACTGTATAATTGAGCTTTGTGTTCACACAGACTCATTAGCTTGCCAACAATGGGCTGCTGAGACAATAATTAGACATGGTAGTCATCCTGTGTTAATGTGGTCCCTGCAGAAAGTTTACAGAAATATGTCCAACCAATTACTGCGGAGCGGTAAACCCCCCATGTCCTTGAACAATAGAGTGCAACATCATTTCCTCCTACAGAGGGGCTCTTCTCTGACTTTCAAAGGACTTTGCTGAAGCCTCACAGAGGGCCTCGCTTTCTAACAACCCTCATTTGATGGCCTCTCGTCCCATGTGCTGGTGCAAACAATAGCAGGAATCTGCTAAATCTGGTACATGGCTGGGCAGAAATATTTCTGACCCATATAAACAACATCCAGAGGGGCTGTCTGGAGCCTTTGTATAGGCCCCCCGGCCCATCCCTCCATTTATCTTCATGGTTCATCACAGAGAGGTACAGCTCTACCTCCCTCAGGTCTCAGCAAGCGCTAGTGAAGATAGATTCAGTCCCACCTTAGTTTGTGCTTGTGTCTGTTCCCCTGGACCAGGGGTCAGCAACCTGCAGCTCCGGAGCCACATGGGGCTCTTTAGCTCCTCTCCAGTGGCTCCCTGTGGATTTTTAAAAATGGAAATGAATAACTGTTTTTTTGTTTACATTTTCATTTTTATTTATCATTGTTGTAGGTCTATGGTACGACGGAGTATTAGGGCCACATTGAGGAAAAAAAAAAATCTGATATTTCGAGAATAAAGACATATTACGAAAATAAAGTCCTAGGTTTAAGAGAAAAAAACTTGTAATATTATGAGAGTAAATTCATAATATTGTAAAGTAATAATTTTACGTGTTATTTTGTATTTCTTGTAAAGTTATGACTTTATTCTCGTAATATTACAACTTTTTTTCTCGTAAAGTTATGACTTTATTCTTGTAATATTACGACTTTTTTCTCGTAAAGTTATGACTTTATTTTCGTAATATTACAACTTGTTTTCTCGTAAAGTTATGACTTTATTCTCGTAATATTACAACTTTTTTCCTCGTAAAGTTATGACTTTATTCTCGTAATATTACGACTGTTTTTTCTCGTAAAGTTATGACTTTATTCTCGTAATATTACGACTTTTTTTCTCGTAAAGTTATGACTTTATTCTGGAAATATCCAATTTTTTTCCCTCAATGTGGCCCTAATACTCTGTAGTACATTTTAACTTTGGCCCTCGCTGCATTAGACTTATATACTATATACTTAGACTCTAAACTGTGTTACCTTCATCACAATGATCAAATGTTTTGCGGCTCCAGACAGATTTGTTTTTGTTTTTTGCCTAAAATGGCTCTTTTGATAGTAAAGGTTGCTGACCCCTGCCCAGAACAATGCAATAGTCAATAATGAAAACCAGCTCTCTCGTGCCTAACAGTGTTAAGCTGACGTGAGGCAGCGACCTGAATCGGTTACGTAATCACAAGCCACAAGGTACCAACTGCTGTTTCTGAAAGAATTATCAGGGAGCATTTGTTTCCAGAAATGAAGCTCTGATTGCTTGAGTGGTTTCAGCAGGTTGGCGGTTCTTGGAAGATTCAGAACTTCTGCCTGGACATCTGAAGGGAGAAACAATATCACGCGGTTCTCAGGAGTTTACAGGAGCATTAAGGCATTAAAAGAGACCTTTACACTCAATGAACTCAAACACAATTGTAAGGGACCAAGCAGTGAAGCAACGAGGAAACAGGAGTTGTTGAAATAATTGGGCTTTTTATTCAGCCAAAAAATAACAAAACATTATTAACCAATAATTGAATACCTAGGTCTAACAAAAAGAGGTTAAAGTAATATAACAATACTTATTCCCACTATTAAACAAGATGTTAACTGAACAAAAACTAACCTAAACAATGAAACATGAGGGCAGATATATATAGGGCTTAGCCAAACCAAATAGCACACAAAGGGGTAAACAAGATGGACACCAACTATAATTAAATACTAAGCAGAACTAACTAAAACCAAATCCCCCCCATAACATGGCAGCACTTGGTTTGGCCCAGTTTGAGTCCTCATGGCAGCACTTGGTTTGAGTCCTCAGCCACGCCCCTATCTTCACCAGGAAGTCAGCTCCCCCAACAGCCAACTCAAACAAAGAAACAAATGATTAATTTAACAAATAATAATAATATGTAACCTCACAGTGTTAATGTGTGAATCTAAACTATATAAGGTTAAACACAAATAAACAAATATGTGATGTTAATTGTAAAGGTGTAGTTGGCTGCAAATTAAATGAACCTGTGTAGGTAGTAAACTAATGAGATGAGAGAGTGTGAACCGGAATGATATTACCCTGTGTGGCTGTGACCATCACATGTGACTCATAAACAAAAAATTATTTTCTTCATCAGTGGACTGATATTCCCTGTGTCCACTGAGGATTCAATTTTAGTATGAGCCAACAGACAGCGTCAGGGGGATAGATCCAGCTGATGTTTGTTGTTGTTCTTGTTTTTAATTTGGAAATAACTTGTTTTCAGTTGGCATGTTATTTTAGCAAAGCTGTGCAGCAGCTGTCTAGGTACAAATGCAAAAAAGTTAACTGGAAAAATGTGTTGCAATTCAGCCACATTATCAAATAAATGTGCATCCAAGGCAATACCAGATTACATTTCCATGTACAAGGAACTAGAATTGGATAATATATTTTACATCCAGTGCAATAGTCTGATTACTCTAAAACCCCAGATTACACGCACTTCAGTAATACTGTATGTTTTCCCTCCTATAACCTTTTTTAAACCAGTATTGGCATATTTAAAGGTACAGTGTGTAGGATTTGGTGGCATCTAGTGGTGTGGTCGCAGATTGCAACCTACTGAGTACCCCTCCGCTCACTCCTCCCTTTCCAAGACTACGGTAATGTGAGCTGTGGAGTAGGGATGTCACAGTGTGGAGATTCGGTTCATAAACTCGTGACAACACCGGTGTTACGGATTACACTGTACATTTTACAAGAAAAGATGACGCTCAATATCTGTAGAGCGCTTACTTTGAACTTTAACGTTGGATGTCTGTGTGTCTGGCCTCTCTGGTTGAGCCTTCACTGCGGTGCCGAAGGTTTCTACCCGGCGTGCACACCGGCTGTGACCGCTCCGTCCTCCACAAGGCGATTGCCTCATTAACGTTAAGGTTCCCTATTAGCATTGGTTTTAAATCCGAAGTATTGCCAAATCGGCGCTTTTGCTGTTTACTTACTTTGACACCAAATCCTCCGTCATTGTCAACTCTCTCTCGTCCCTTGTGTGTGAAATCTGACTCCTTCAACTCTGAGCTGAGACTCCGTACAGAGAAGACACTTTCACTTTCAGTTTGTAGCGTCCGTCGTCCAACTATGTATTGTATGCGACTATATAACATGGCGCTGTTACGGCAAAATGAACTAAATGGGTTTTATTTCTATAAAAAAAAGCAAAACAACGGTGGGGGCGGTGGGCAAGTGATGTAGTCAGTGTATGCCGGACCACCGTGTAACACCGGTAACACTGACTACCACGAGACCTTGACAAATAACAAATAAAGAACCTTGAACCTTGAGTGCAAAACCGTGGTAATGCCATTTGCCTCGCTCAGAGGCCATCCTTATCATAATAACACTACTTTAGGAGCAACGCAAGTCAGACGGCGGCTGGCGGTACCACGGTTTTGCACTCAATGGGTTACATTACCGCAGTTTCACAAGCTTGTCGGAGAACTACGATGGCCTTCAGGTAACGTAAAATCGTGAAAGGCTCTCTTTAGAGGAGTGTTTGGTTTGTCCGTTCTAGGCTACTGTGGAAACATGGCGGAGCAACATGGCGGACTCCGTGATGAGGACCCGCTCATTCATTCATGAGGAAAGGCTCATTCTAAGCTAACGAAAACACAATGATTCTTAGTTTCAGGTGATTATACACTAATGAAAACAATATTGTCTTCCATTTTTTCTGCTAATAGATCCCTTGAAATGTTACACACCGTTCCTTTAAGTGTAATCAGTTGTATATTTTTATTATGAAAAGAGATATTTATTTTGCATTTGTTGAAATCAATGTTTTAACTATTTAATAGTTAAAGCTTCAGTTAATAACAGGATAGTCAATGCAATTTTGCTCTCTTACAGTCGGAGTTTGGCTTCAGTACAAGAAGGTACTTTAAGAATCCTGATTAAGCTATACATTTCAGAATAATCAGGTTTCTCCATCAGAAATCTTCTTATCTGGGTTGTCCTAATCCTTCAACCTGATAAAGTGACCCGGGCCGGGTCTCTCATTCAGATGGTGTTTCAGAGATTTAGGCCACTGCCAAAAGCAGCAAATGATCATATTACTTATTACTTAAGTGCATGTGAAAGCAGCCTATGTGTGTGCATTAGTGTGTGTGTGTGTGTGTGTGTGTATGTGTTTACACGACTCTTAGTGTCCAGTTGGAAGTGTGCTAATGGGGGCTTTTCCCAGTGCAGGGGGCCTGTGCAGATTAGAGCGCAGATGTGGTGTTGATTGATTCATCTGTACCTCTTGCTGCATATTGCTCATGGCGAGCACTGGTCCATCAGAGTGTTAAAACCTCCACAGTGGGTTCCTTGTTTTATGATGTAACTAACACCACAGCCAAGCATTCCTGAGAATCACACTGCTGATTGCCAAATGCAGATTGTAGTCCTGGGCACAATGCCTCTTTTTTTCCTAACAAAAATATAGCTGATTCAAATGTTGCAAATATTTGCTGATCTTCCTTGTGTTAATGTATTCTAATATGCCTATTCAACCATATTTACAGGCAAAACTTAGATATTGGACGATTATGCAAACCTTGGATTTTGATGAATGAAAGCATTTTCCGAACAGCCACTACAAACACGTTTTTAAGTATTAATTTCTGCAGTGTCTCTGTGTATGATAACTATAAGTATAGCTAAACATCCTGTGCTGGTTGCCTGGCAACTTCAAGGTTGATGACAAGCTTTGAGGAAGTTCTTGGTCCTAGCCAAGAGACTGAAGCTTATGCGTAAATTCAGTCAGGAAGACTAGGGGTGCAATCTCATTCATTCTCATTCATTCTGGGTCACTCTCTCATGGGCTATTACTATGTCAGCTGATTATGGGCGTCTCTCTTTCAGTGACCAATCAGAGCTTGCCATATCTCCCTAGGCCAATCACATTGTTGCTGTCAAAAGTTTAAAAACCGTTCTCCTCTATGCTGTTTCAGTGTCAGTAGCAGCACAAACCGATGCGACCCTCCACCACCCCATCACCTCCAGATTCATCCAATCAGAGCAATCCTGCTCCACTTCATTCATCGGATCTGCATCAATCTTCACTACCACCATCACCAGTGTCTAGACCCGGGGGGAATAATCCTAAATCCAACTACGGCATCACTTCCCCCTTATTATGTCACATTGGGTCTAAATCGCCAAAGACTGTTACTATTCATAATTCGTGCACTTTGTAATAAATCATCATTCAATTCATACGAGTCTCTCCTGATTGAAATATATTTAGGATGTGTTTAAGGTATGGTTAAGGCTCGGCAGCTTGTTAAAGTTACAGACATAAAAGTCTCTGGAATGTAAGTCAGAAGCGTTATACGACCGTTCACCTCCACCAGTTCTACACATTAGTTTTTGCCCTGCTACATAAAGGACACATTAAATCTCACACTGGCACTGAACGTTGACATTGGATGTAAATTGTGTGCTGCAGAACCATCTGACTGGACTAATATGCTCATGTGGAACAGTGTTGGTCATTGGTACATCGTCAGCCATTGGTTCTTGAGAAGGTGTTGAAACGTGAGGCATTTGAAACTATGGAATGTAAGGTTGCTTAAAGTGGCAGTAGGCAGTATATTTTTGGCATCATTGGGCAAAAATCCCATAATCTTTCAGCATATTGTAATTCAAGTGTTCTGAGAGATAAGTAGACTTTTGCACCCCATCATGGCTCTGTTTTCAGGCTTTAGAAAATCTAGCTTGTGACAGGAGACTTTGACCAATCACAGGACATTTCATTGAGAGACCTTTCCTATTTGCTGTGCTCCGGGACTTGTCGTTCCTTTCACCAGATTTCACAATGGCGGCGGCGTCACAAACGTTCTTATTTTACAGCTAAACCGTGCACTACAAGATGATTCTGAAAACATTTGAGGCAAGAAATAGGCATTAATGTAACATAATATTGATTCATATTTGATCAGCGCTGCCTAGTTTGACCGTTTGGTCATAGTTCGCAAGTGATTGACAGCCGGCTCTCATAGACGGCAGCTGGACAGCAGACCTCAGATCAGCTCTGACTGGAGGTTTTCCTCCGGTATGTGAAATCTTGCAGATGCCATTAGGAGCACCGGAGGACACCGGAGGACACCGGAGGACACCGGAGGACACAGAGGCACATGTTTTTTTTCATGTTACCTGTTTCATGTTCTACTGTCAGGATATAGCGACCGTTTTATAAAAATAACTTTTTTTAATCATATTTGTTCCAATCTCGCCTACTTCAGCTTTAAGAGGATTTTCCATGTTGATAGATTTGTTGTTGAGTAGATCCGGCGCCAGAGCAGTACTGCAAAGAGATGAGTGATCAGAATTGGTTTACTTTCTTAGAAATCCTCCAAAAGCTCTTCTGTTTTACATATTTATTTTCACATATTTAGCTATTTCAGATGTTTTGGCAGTCAAAAATGTAAAGTATTTATTTCCAGTCTGTCTTGATTCTCTTAACCTGTTAAGTTTTTTTTCCCTCTCTCCTTTTTTCTGTTTTTCTCTTTAAGTCCTCCTCTCACCTTGGCAGAGTTAACTGGGTTGATGAGAAATGGCTGCTGTGCTTTCAGCCTCTAGACTATAAATATGAGAGAACAACCTATCATAAATATTTGAAGGGGGCAATAACTGTTCCAGGCTACTCTCACACACACAAACACACACAAACACACACACACACCACTGTCACATAAAATAACTCACAAGTAGTTTTCACACAGACTCACACATAGTCTCTCTCCCCTTCAAATAAACACACAGGATGTTCACATTATCATCTCTCCACACACCTACAGGTTCATTCATGAGCTTCCCTCCTGTCTACTGATACACCTGTCCTTGCTACAGTGACTTATACATCCATCATAAAACGTAGATTAACAACCTGCAACATTATTAGCAGGGGAAGGAGGGCTGTACAAAGGAAGGAGGAGATAGGGAGGAAGATGTACCAATGAGCCAACTTCTCCACCGCTCCATCACATTGGCAATAAACCCACAAGCTTCAGTCAATGCAGGAAGCATCTATTATTCTGTCTGGGTTTTAATTCACCACACCACACCATGGTAGTCTGTGCTCTGTAATTACTACTGAAGTAAAAAGAGAAATATGATAATGTCCTTGAGTGACACAAACAGGTGGTCTTTGGTGAGGCTTTTTTATATTGTGAACAATCAACCAATCATGACTCTGGGAAATAAAAAATATTTACGTTTATTAAAGTCATTAATCACCTCCTTACAGAGCTTGGGACTGACTGTGGAGGTTAAAATATATTTGTTGAGGGAACAGTTAACTGTATTGTGTGCATTAACTGCTGTAAAAACTGTGTTCACATAATATTCACACATTTTTATCTTTTTATTTGCTCAGTTTCCTTAATTGTGCATACATATTGTGTCCACAGGTTTAAAAATGTCAAGTGAAAAGCAAGAAAAAGAAAAGAAAAAAAAGTGGGTGCTTAATTAGACTGTTTCGGAATATTTTTTTCTGAGTTTTACTCATTTGGGAATTTAATTTAGAATTAACCAACAAGTTAGTCCCCCACATTAAACGACAAAACATGTTGTTGTTCCATGCACCTTTTGAACTTTTTTTATGCAATCAGAACAGTAGGATTTGCATTTGCATTTATCACAGTCCCTGTAACATCCAACATCATTGCACTACTTTGAGAGGGCACATACACTGAGAGGGAACATCTCTTTGCAAATGAAATGAAAGTATTGACTGAGTTCATCTTTATATGTAAACTATTAATTAAAAATCGATGCAGTGTTTTTGAGAATCGATACAGTATCACAAAACATGATATCGCGATATTCTATATTTTGGATATTTTCTTACAACATTTAGTTAGGCAAAGATCATGGTTTGAGTTACAATAACTACTTGGTGAAGGTTGGGGGACCTTCATCATCATGGTTACAATAATAACAACTTGGTTACGGTCAACCGCGGTCTTGGTTAAAAGAAACCAACATTGAATTTCGGTAAGAAATGAGGAAGAAACTGTCTCCCGTCTTTAAGTCAGACATTTTGTCTGCCTTTAGTTGACCCATCCACCAAGGGCTGCTCCCTCTGAGGACTTTGTTGCTCTTTAACGTCACATGAGTCATAATTACTATGGCCGCTGGAGGGCTTTTTTTCATTTGAACGGAAACAAATGTCATTAGGGCTTTGATTTGGTAAAATTTAACCTACAGTAGTGACAAACCGAACAAGAATCACCTATCTTTTTGCACTTTTTGATGCAACTGATTGACCTGCATGATTTATGTAATGTGCATACACCATAGTATGTCATGCACACAATGTAATACTTCTTTTAGAAGAACACAGGATTTCAGCAAGGCCTTGGAGAGGCTCAGTTTCCTCTTGGTAGAAGAGACCGTTTTTATTTTTGGCTCTGAGAGTCAACAGAGAGGATGAATGAGACGGGGGTGCCGGGGCCGAGCGCTGACCCTGGACCTGCTGCATCTGCTCCTGTGTGATATGAGCTGTCCGAGGATTACGGCTGCTCAGAACCTGGGGCCTTCAGAGATTAGGCCTGCTGTGTATTAACTCTGATAGAGTTACCAGACAAGAGCAGCTGGGCCGGAGAAGGCTCTCACATGAGTCCACCAGATAAAATGTCTTGTAAGGGTTTTTGGCCACTTGCTTGTTAGATCACAGGCCAAAAAATCAAAACATCTTGGGGGCACTACCCTTGTTGATTTTGGGGGTTATGTAATCCCAATTGAATTTAGCCGGCTGTTGTTGCACACTTTATCTACTGAGTGAAAGCCTGGCACATCTAATGCCCCTTTCATTATGAATGACCCTATTAGGAATGGGCTTATACCACGCTGAGTGCTCAATGGCTGCCGTATTTGTGTGTGTCTGTGTGCTTGTTTTGCTGTCCTTGTGAAAACCAGCTGGAGGTTTAGACCTTTGGAGTGGGGACATTTTTACCGAGAGCTCATTTTGGCTAGTCCACAGGGCTCCTAGTTTGCAATTCAGGACATGCATCGACTAGAATCACAGGTTTATTTTAGGATAAGAGTAAAGGTTGAGGTCAGTTTATGGTCAGGACTTAAGGCTAAAATTAGAGGTAGGGAGAGTAGCTCCCCTGGAAGGCTTTAAAGACAGGCTAAATCAACGTTTATAATCACTACATTTTCATTAGGGGTGGGAAAAAAATCAATTCAACTATCCACCTATTTTTAAGATTTTTACGATTTTAAATACATTTTTTTAATGCCAGAATCAATATATTTGCTTCATTTGAGTCTTTGCGGAGGTAGAAGGAAGTTACAGCTTTTATTGTTGTAGTCTGAGTAACGTCATATCTGTCCTATACCCGTCAACCAAAACAAACCGCAGTGAGCCAAAACGTAGAAAACAGCGGAGGGTCTACGTGGATACGACCTGCACCCTCACATTTTAAATCCAAAGTGTTAAACACTACACATACTGTACAGTAAAGTATGGAAACACTTTGGGTTTCACACATTGCCAGGAAAAGCAGAGCTAGACATCACGGCTAAAGCTGCATGTTAGCTCTGTCATAGACAGCTAACGTTGTCGTATTGCAGTAACCTGCGGTCAAGCCAGCCGTCACTAATCTCTGTGGTCAAATCAGCCGACGCTACAACTGTAGAGCACCCATATACAGACATTTATGTTAAATGCATTCAAACTGCCCCGATGGAGCTGACCATGGATGTTTAAAGAGAACGGAGCTAACTGGTGAGCTAGCAATACTTGTAGTCTTGTAGAATCGCAATACTTAAAAATCGCAATACATATCGAATCGGCACCAAAGTATCGTGATAGTATCCAGGCGTATCGTCCCAGCCCTAATTTTCATATAATGTTTTTAAAAGTATCATAACAAAATAATTAAGCAATCAACCTCAAAATCTACTTATTATTAAAACCCTGTTGAATACGCGATTACGCTGCAGCTAAGATTGATAAAAAGCTCACAGGTGCCAGTTGTCATATCGCAACTTGCTTTGCAGCACGCAGGTTTTCAGCAGTCAGCGATAACGACTGTTAGAGATGTGTCACGATAAAAAAAGCTCAAAGAAATGGTGATACATCTCAACCCCCAACGCAGTCTAAAGATGACCAGACCTGAGCCGGGCAAAAGAACTATAATCAATATTCATCATTCATGCATTTCAAATGTTTTTTCCCTGTATGCATCCCTGAGTGCTACTTTTCAACAAATACAGAGACACAGAAAGAGAGACACACACACACACTTCTGTCCTGGTTATCAGGATCTCACCCCGCTGTTAGGCAGGGTGTTGAAGCCAAGTTTCCTCTACCAGTAAATGGCAGGGTGGGTGACCCCAACAACGGGAGGTGCCAGCCTCTCCAAAACTTTTTGCATCAGTTGTCACATGGCTTGAATGAAAAATAACTACAGTAAATGTACATACTGTGACCCATATATCCAGAGGAATCATGGCTGGAAGCCGGGATCAGCCAGAATACAAATCTACCACCATCTATCGTTAGAAATATTTTAACAAAGTCATCTGAAAATGCAATCAGCAATACTTTCATTTGCTTAAAATCAAACCTGTTTAAGCTCATAGACCGGATCTTTTCTTTAGTCAGACCTGTTGTCTTTGAAATTTTGCTGAGGATGTTTTAGAGACACTAACACAACAGTTGTCGTGGTGATGAATTTAATGCAATATAAGCAACTGATTTCGCAGTATATTCTGAAATCTATCTGTGTCCTTGAAGTTCCACTAATACTTGTATTTTACCACCAGAGAAATAATAGTGCCTTCATTGTTGCTGCCTCTTTTTAAATCCAACCAGACTCTGCCTCACTTTTGTTATCTCTTGAGTGCTGTAACTTTACCATCCCACTTTCCTATCAAAGCATCTCAATTTATTGAATTGTGAGTTTGAGAACAATTCCTACCCTGGAGGTTTAAAAGAGGGCCTGTTAACATTCACATTTCACTACTAGGAAGGAAATAAGAATTAGTTTTACCCCTACAAAGACAGCCAGCTTGGTGCTTACCATTTTGACAGTATTTGTAATGTACAGTATAAACATAAATCAAATATTTTTGTGCGTCTTTTACACCCATTTCTCTGCCATATGCAGTCGGGTCTCAATGTGAACTGACCATTAAGCTGATGAGCATATTTCACTGCATGACGTGAAAACGTTTCTATCAGCAGGTAGCACAAGTGCAGCAGGTCATCTTTCATGGTCCACTGGTGCTATTGAGACAAAAGACCGCTCACACCTTGCACCTGAGCAAGGAGCTGAATGCTAAGTGTCAGTGACAAGCTGCTATGAAATATTCATCTCCATCTATGGTAGATAGTGTGTCAAGTACAAAATATATCGTATAAAGCTGTGAAAATGACAGCCTGTCCTCTGCTGTCAGTATTTCACTGTGCTTCTGTTCAAAAGGCAGTTTTCCTTTCTGTTAAAGGACAGCAAAACCAGGTTCAACACCTTCCAGCGCTTGTTGCTCTCTCTTTTTTTTGCTTTGTGTGTGTGTTTGTGTCTCTCTAAAGACAGTGGGCCTCGTTCACTAATATCTTCCTAAGTTTTTTCTTAAATTTGTTCTTAAGAAAGGTCATTATAAGAACACAGGAACAAGAAATTGTTCCTGTGTTCTTATAATGATGAGTCCCTTTTCCTTGTAAGTTGAGTCAATAGTTTATTTCATTTGCAAAGAGATGATCCCTCTCAGTGTATGTGCTCCCTCAAAGTAGTGCTATGATGTAGGATGTTACAGGGACTGTGATAAATGCAATTGCAGATCCCACTTTTCTGATTGCATTTCAGATTTTATGCATATGGTGGTGTGTTCTTTATACTATAACAGTTTTCCTAAAATTCCTGAAATTTAAAAAAAATCTCAATATATGGGCTTGCTTACAGTATATATTGATATATTGAATCGTAACCCCCGTATCATGATACGTATTGTATCACCAGATTCTTGCCAATACACAGCCCTACAATTCATAATACCAGAACCATACCAGAAATTTAGTAGCCGATACCAATACCAGTGAAATTCCATGATTCTCGATACCCAATTCCAGAGCACAAAAATAAAAATAAAACAACAAGCACTTTGAGCTAATGTTAGGAAGTTAAACCTGTCATAATTCCCTGTCTAATATCTATTTTATATTGCTGTGAAAACATCCTTCAAACAACTGGATTTATTCAAGTTTCTCGTCCAAAACAAAATTTTACAAGATTACATTTGAACACATCATGATAACGTTATAATTTAACTTTGTCTAATACTAATTTTGACTGACTGAATAGAGCTTGAACGTAATAATCATATCATCATAATGAAACTCAATGCAACCCCCATTAACGTTAGCTACCGAAGTATCAGTTCTTGTGACTTCCTTAATTCATATTGCAGGACACACACACACACACACACACACACACACACACACACACACACACACAGCCATTAGCTTGCTATAATCCTAAACCTGTCTCTCTGAGCCGTTACAGAGATGGAGGCTTGAGTAACATGAGCACAAAGCCTGCTCTGTGCGAGGGTTAGCCAGGTCCTTATGGGGTTGTAGATGTAATTTCCCAGATCAAAGTTCATGATACGGCTGTGTAACATGAAGATGTTGTGAGACAGCATTGATGGAGGGGATACAATGGTCTCATTTAGGAGGCTGGCTGGTGCCAGAGTTAGCTTCTCCTTGTCTCGACATAGAGAGGAACAGGGCGAGCTACATGCAAGCTTCAACTACTGCACATGGTGGAGATGAAAGACATGGAGAGCAGCAGAGCCAGTTATTTATTGTCTCCATGACTTAGTGCTTGCTTTGTGTATTTTTGACTTGAGATTGAGTTGAACTGAATCAATTGGTGTCCAGTCAAGTAGAGTTTAGTTTAGAAGCTGGGTCCAGCCCATGGATGTATTAAGAGAACTGGATACAGCGTTGGAGGCGGGGCCCCATTCATTCCTATGAAAGTTGCTCAGTGGCGCATGAAGCCCAAATGGCTTGACTTCCGCCTGGAAAAGTACCCGGATCTTCTGGCGATCTTCCGCATCCATTGGGCCCATCGGACAGGCGCAGTAGCGTCTGCTCGGTCACATGACTCGGTCACACTGTCGGCACGGTCTGGGTCTCATTCACATGAACGGAGGAAGGGAAATAACTCTGAATTCGGCTATTAGTGCGTTTTACAACTTCTTACAGGGTAAGAAGTCCTACATCATTTGTAATGGCCATCCAGAATGACACATATAAGCCCCTATGATCATTTGTCTGTTTCTTCCAAAAACGTTACAAAAAAACAAAATAAATTCTGTCCATTTGGTGTCCATTTTCTGATTTGAAACCGCTACGGTTAAAGTTTGGTTAGGACCTACACTGTCATTGTTGTGAAAATAACTTTGTGGTTAAAAGAAGCCAGTGTTAACTGTCTGTAGCAAATGTGAAGCGAACAAGGTTTTAAAGTAATTTTGTTGACTTTTTGGTCCAGATGGACAAGAATAGTTACTATGCTCGCTAGATGGGTTTGTCACTTAAATGTATCCATGTTGTTTTGGGACATTTTCTTAAACAATTGATGCTTTTGTCTTGCTGCTATTATTTGAAGCCTGTTTATTATCTGTTCTCTGGGTGTTATGTGAGAAGTTAAGCAAAGTTGACTGAATGCAGGAGCCTCAAATAACAACAAACCTGTAACAACTATTTAATGTTTTGCTCAAAGACACTCAGGGGGGACACGTTGCCTTATCACAGGAATTTAATCTTTGGTCTGTAACAAACACCATGCTTGTACAGTATGTGTGACAGTGGATAGAAAAACAAAACGGATGAATGAAACATCAACAGAATAGACAAAGAGCTCACAAATAAACAGCTCCATTAGAAGTTTTGGACAGAATTAGAGTCTGTTATGTAAAGCCAGTCCTCTGTAATGAGGCTGTGTTCAGGACTCTGTAGAGCATGCATAATGTATTTGCATGAACTTAACCAACTTAACAAGTTCACTTACATAACAAGGACGGTTGGGGGTTTCATGTGTGGTGTACTAAGCCAAACACCTCTCGGGGTATTAGTCAGTTTGTTCTTTGTCTATTGCCGAAAGGCCTTTAGGAGCTTCATTTGATACTATCATGTCAGGGTAGCAATTAGGGTCAGCTGGGCGTAAACCTGTAGAAGCACCAGTGCATCTGATGGTAGAGAGAGAGAGAGACAGACAGACAGAAAAGAGATAGAGGAGGCATGGCTCAATATATGAGCCATGGAGAGCAAAGCTGGTTCCTTTCACTACATCATACACCGCAGTCCTATTAGGCACAACCAACTTAATGAAATAGAGGGTCAGGATCTAAGTCCCTATCACTCAGAATGAGGTCACTCTGAACTCATAAAAAAATGATGAAAACTCATAAAACCACTTTCTCATTATTTGTGGTGAGAGTCGGGGCTGCCTCGCCTCCTCTGGGGTTCTGCTGTATTCCAGAGACTATTGATCCCGGCGCTCTAATGCAATCTGGCTCCCCTTCCACCACTTATTGACGCTGGGGTTTTAGACTAATGCCTTCTGATTAAACACTGGTGTGCTCACATGCAATAAATGAGAACAAATGGGCCAAAACAACAACAGCCAGAGAACAGCCGTACAAGATAACAAGCAAATAATACCTGTAAAAAAAACAACATCAAACAAAAAAAACAGGTTAAATTTGGCGTGTAACCTTTAGGGCATTTTCATATTATGTATGATTACTTTGTAACGTGCCTGAGTACAATTGCCCCCCCAACCCCCTTCCACTCACACGCCGCAAAGCCTTCTCCAGTGGTGGAAGAAGTGCTCAGATCTTTTACTTAAGTAAAAATACCATTACCACAACCGACAAACCCACACTCACCGCCGCCACACACACACGGTCTGTCGGAAACTCGCTAACGTAATGCCGGGCAGACAAGAGTACACCGCCGCCACACAAACACACACGCTCTGTCTCTTGACCGGCACACGCTAAAGTTACGCCGTGCTCACTGAGTACGCCAGGCAGACAAATAGCTGACAACCTCGCAGCTAACTGATGTGGTGGTCACTTACTGGGACAATCCACGCAGCGTCATGGCTGCTGCAGTAACTCTCTCGGTCGGGTGAACTGGGGACTCAGTTGTCTATTTTGCGCGTACACTGCAGCTGGTGATAAATGATCGATTTAACCTGTTTGTGCATCGGCTTTTCGTTGCAGCTGGGCGAGTTAGGCACTAAAAATAGCACCGCTGCGTGAAACGCACTCATCTTGTCGGTTAACAGTAAATAATGGGTTAACGAGGGTCAGTTATAGGTTAAAAAAAAAAATCAAAATAAGAAACCCTATATATTGTATTATATTATATTATTTTATATTATATCAGTATTTTAGTCCAGTGGTTCCCAACCTAGGGGTCGTGCCCCTCCAAAATAAATCGAAAAATAAATCTGAGGGGTCATTAGATGATTAATGGGGTAGAAAAGAAGAAAAAAAAACAAGTTCTGCTTCACAATTCTTTTGTAATATTTTGGACTTTTCTCTAATCTCTAAAGAATTTAATCTCTTTGGGATTCAAAACATTTATTTAAATACAACTATCTGTGTCCCATCAACAACTCATAGACATCTGAGACATGGCACTAGGGCCAAACTAGACCAGCCACTGGTTTAATCTTTAACAATTTGTATAATAAACTGTATTATAAACTGATCATACGGTCATACAGTCTGTTTTTTGTAACCGGAACTATATCTGTCAAATAAACGTAGTGGAGTAAAAAGTACAATATTTCCCTCTGAAATGTAGTGGAGTAGAACTATAAACTAGCATAAAATGAAATTACTCAGGTAAAGTACAAGTATGTCAAAATTGTATTTAAATACAGTACTTGGGTAAAAGTACTTTCTACTTTCTTCTTTTTCCATCACTGGCTTTCACATTAGTGATGTTGTTCGATACCTGAGTACACATTTGTTTATGTTGTCGCTACAGTGTAAAAAAGCACGCCAATGGCAAGATCCCAAGTCCATACAATGGAGTCGACCTTCGCATTTTGCCTACTATTGTTCATATTTCGGAGACAATGTCAAGAATAACCCTCTCGCCTGCCTTCATACTTTATCACCCATGTTCAGAGGATGAGATTGGCGCATTGTGGGTGCATATGCAGATTTTGGAAGAGACGGGTGGCGTTTAACAACTCTACTCGTCTGCTGCTACTCGCGTTAAATAACAGTCCACTTCCATGTTCCATGGTAGAGTTAGTTATCATACCTGATGCAAACCAAGTACACATGAACTGTACTTTGTAAACTCTACCACCTTTTCAAATGGACCTGGGCACGGATAGAACAAGTCAAGTATTTATTTACTCTTTTACAGTATTTATCTCAGGTTTGGCATTTACTGCACAATAAATAATTATATCTTGTCAGCTTCATTCCTCAAGGTTAAACGGCTGACTTACCGGTTGTGTTTTTCAGAAATGCACTCAGTGGGCGGCAGTCTTTAGCTATCGATTTCTGTGCAATAGATTGCCATTGACTTTGCAAAGGGAGATTAAAATGTCACGCTGTTGGAGGGATTCAGACTAACTAATGACTAACTAGAAATAAATGGCTTCCAACAGTTTCCCTGGAAGACGTTATCTCCATACTGTTGCTGTTGCTTTAGAGAAGCCTTTAGCTTGATGTAATCACATTAAGCAGTTGTTACAGTTTGTTTCTGAAAACTTAATTATGTATATTTGATCCGAAATAGGTAAGAAAATTGGATTTAAATTCTATCAAACTTAAAAAAAATGATAAATAAAACACGTGAGAAACGTGTTATGTAAGTGTTCTCCCACCTGGCTTAGGGGTAAGGCTGAGAGACGGAGGAACAATGGCAATCAGCATGTAGTGCGGCCATATTCAGGTTTAAAGGGATAATTTGATTGAAAGCCAAAAGAGCAAGCAGTGTAAATTACTGAAATTAAAAAGATGGGGAAAGTAGTCCTTCGCTCTATACATATGTACTTTTCATCAACCTTTTTGTTGAGTCTTCATTTACTTTAACTGTACTTTCATATAATTCTTGGCTTCGTCCTGCTTTGAAGAGAGTGAGGTTTGACATATTCTACGTTGAGAGAAATCACTCCGATTGGCGGTTCTGCTTAAACGAATCCATGCACAAGAAGAGAAACGGACGTGAGGAAAGCAAGCTAACAAGTAAAATCAAGAGGAAAAACACAGAAGGCTTTTCTCACTTTCATCTCATCCGATCATTCCAATACACGGATACTTTCACAGCGACATGGAATGAAGCTAAGTTGTGAGTGAGAGTGGTGTAAAAATGGTCGACAAACGCTGTTTTGTTTCATGTACGTATCATAACAACGGCTTGTATATCCGCAGTCCTCTGTCTTCCGGTTTCCATTTTTGAACGAGGAATACAGACTACCGCGACCTGCTGGTGTGGAGAGTTATTTCCTCTCACGCAGGCGCAGGACGTCCGTGCTAACTGGCCGTCGGCTGTAGTCTTTGCGGTGTGTTCGGGTGCAACTTGTCGGCCAAAACAAAGGCGACGTGAGGCGACGCAACAGGCGGCCTTTGTCGCCGCTAGCGGGTTGGTGCGTCCCCAGCTTAAGGCTTTATACTGTTGACATCCTCACATTGTTGCCCTCTGCGGTGATGAGAGGTTTAAAGCAAAAATGACAATATGAGTTGTAGTTTTAAGTTTTGTGTGGAAGGCTGATATTTTCTTGAATTAGCCATCACAAAATTTGGAGACTCCTCCAGCTGCTGAAGTGTAATACTATTGGGCTCTTGCCGGGTTTCACTGCATGAAAATACAAACACTGTGAAATGTGTCATGTCCACCGGCTCTGTTCTTAAAGACTTTGTTGGCATTGTCGATCACACGCAACAAACTGTGACGAAGAGCCAAACAGTATTTCTCAATTAGAGACTACAGAGAACATCTCCAACCCTTAAATGTCTTTACAGTTGTGCTGCCTTTCTGTGAATCTATCCCAGTGAACCAATCACAATCCTGCTGTTACAGGTCTGATTACAGTTCAGAGCCTCAGATCACTTCTAATCAGAGGTGCTTGATAACCTTTATGTACGGTCAGGTAAGGAACCGAGCTGTTCATCCTACATGCATATCATCAGTAACCCTTGACACTTAGAGTCTAATTTTCTCAACTATAATTTATTGATTGGGGTGAGAGACGCAATCAAACCTTATTCTGAATCCAAAGTTGTTTGAGCGGAAATTGACACTTTAGGCAACATGTTTTCATTCTTGCAGGATGTCACGGTATAGAACACTAAAAAGTATTTACAAAAGCATGCACATCCAGGTGATAAGTCCTAGGTGCTGGACAGAAAAACATGTAAAAGACGGAAAAAATGGAGTCCGCAGGGGATACTGCTTTATACTGTAGGTATGATAATATTGTAATCTTATATTGTCAAAAGCCACAAAATGGAAATGTAGAAATGTCTATGTTAAATTCAGTTAAGAATGAGACGCTGCTATTGTGAGGACGCACTTTGTGCTGCTTTTAAAAGGATTTATCAATTATTCTCTTGCCAATAGCGATTGATTAGGCAAGAGAAAAAGGCCAGTCAGAGACCCAGTGGAGCACATGAGCTTATGTTGTTTTTGAAGCCTATTGATCTCAAGGTGATCCTCCATGCAAATGCCTTCCAACCCCCAAGGAACAGACTCAAAATGCAGAATGTGCACGGGAGCCTGTACATCAATCATAGCCCTACAGCAAAGGCAGAGAGCGCTTGAGATTCTGACACTGAGGGTTTGATGTCTCTGGCCTCTCTGGCAAGCTTCATCAATAGAAATGTTCAAAGTTATATCAGGCTTTGTGAATTAAATCTATCAAACAGCGTCGCTGTAAACTTTGAAAAAGATGACATTTAATGAAATCATGCTGGGGTAAATCCATGTCCTGCAAGATAAATAGTGTGCATGTGTGTGATTGTGATTTGTACGTCATGCACATATTGTGTACAGTGGCCTTGCAAAATAGATAGATAAGCGGAAGGCGAGGAGAATGCTGGCGGAAATTGGTGCCCAATGGCAGGCTTATACCCATAGTCTACATCCGGTGAGTCAGACTATAGCTAAAAATCAGTTGCCTGGTAAAATTGGTAAAAAAAAGAAAAAAGGATATTTTTCAATAACAGCTTTCTTAACTCAAAAGCTTTTCCCATTGAATGCACTTGGGTCAACAAGGAAACCACGATAGAGTAGAAGATGAGTAGATTTATACCTATTACCCTGTTTTCACATTTTGTAAATGTGTCCCTGCATTATGAAAAATGGCAGTTATAATACTTGTCCTCAACCACCGTCATCGTAAGCAGAGTAATGATCACTGCTGTAATTACGTGTTTGGAGGAGCTCACAGTTTGTCTACCACAGTTTAATGTAAATCCACCTGCTCCATACCAGTTTGCGTACATGTTTCATAAAAGCTGATGATAAAGTTAATAGTTTTAATGCAAATCTTAAACTAACGTTTTGATTATCTCAGCAGTTAATGCCGGTTTGTTGTTTGTTGAACATAAGGGGTGGGGGGGAAAATCAATACAGCATAGTATCGCAATATTTTGCGTGGCAATATTGTATCAATACCCGGGCGTCAAGTATCAATCTTTTATTATGTAAATTATTAACCTCTTAACCGGCCACCATTCTGTCTTTCAGAGGTTGTAGCTTAAAGCTAGAGTGAAGATACTGGTATCCTTGGAAACATGAACCATGTCATGCTAAATAACGCTCCAAAGTTGCACAAAATGTTGGCGAGGAAAATCTGGCATGGCCATTTTCAAAGGGGTCCCTTGACCTCTGAACTCAAGATATGTGAATGCAAACTCTGAGATGATCAGAGTGAAAACTGTACCTTATTAGATAAAACAGATGTTGACATACTGCATAATTTGCAGTTAAAATAGGTAATAAATCACAATATATCACAATGTATCGCAAAATTGCAATAAGATCGTATCGTGACTTAAGTGATAATA
This sequence comes from Adelosebastes latens, assembly GCA_916700685.1. Lineage (NCBI taxonomy): Eukaryota > Metazoa > Chordata > Actinopteri > Perciformes > Sebastidae > Adelosebastes > Adelosebastes latens. The sequence goes on from CAKAKR010066297.1 coordinate 69,966, forward strand.
TCGTATCGTGGGGCCTCTGGTGATTCCCACCCCTATTGAACATGCTGCAGCCACACATCCTCTTGAGGAGGATGAGGGCCTTCATCATTAAATAGCAGCACTCATTTTTGATCAACAGCATCCAGCAGGAGTTAACAAGACAGACTGTCAGAAGCCATGGCTCTCAGTGCTGGCGCTAATCAGGGCTATCTGAGTTTATGTGTTCTCATTCACAGTCCAAAGTTACATCTTGGGCTGCAACTAATGATTATTTGAATTATCGATTAATCTATCAATTGTTTTCTCATTTGATTGATACATTACTTTTGTCTAAAAAATGTCAGAAAATAGTGAAAAGTTCCCTGACCTCATGGTGATGTCTTCAAATTGTTTGTTTAGTCCAACAGCAAAAGAGAAGCAAATTCTCACATATCGTTTAGCTCTAGTTACATCCACAAATAATTGTATCAGCCAAGACACTTGCAATTAAAGTGTGTCACGTATTCACTGATGACGTCATCCTGGGTGACTGAATGACCGATTACATGCATGTGACTGCAAATCAGTGACATGCGTGCAGTGGTGCAGCGAACACTTCTGCCTCGATTTGGAAATAAATTTGGAGCGTAAATGTCTTTGTGATCACTCACCTGCAGTCACCCAGTGCAGCATAACTCACGTCAGTTCTCATAAATGTCGGGCATACAGTAAACACACTTCAAGCTCACGAGAAGTGTTGACAGCATCTTATGCTGTGGTGTACGGTCTAAGACCTGCTCTATATATAAAGCGTCTCGAAATAACTTCTGTTATGATTTGACGCTATATAAAAATAAATTGAAACTGAATTGAATCTTTTTCAAGGTCCAAGAACATCTTTGCTTTTCAATGCTTTTCGAGTTCAAGAGTTTAATCTGTTGGAACATTTCAGTCTGGTTTAGAAACACAGACATCTACAAAGATTATGGATTTCAGGTAGCAACCTTCACTTATATACTGAGCTTTTTGTTCGTCAGTGGGTGAAGGTGTCAAGGGAAAAGAGAGGCAGAGAAAAGCAACTGTTGTGCTTAAACTGGAAAATGAAGTGTGACTTTGTATACTCCTCTAATGCCATGTGCGTCTTTATGAACCATTATCTGATACAACACAATGGAGGATGCTCTGACTACGTGTGTCTTGAATTTATTTTGAAATACTGAAAAAGCTTCTCAAGGCCAGAATCTCTGCAATCAGCAAATATTTGTCTGGTGTCTTTTATGTAATGCTTAGCTGTGTGTGTGTGTGTGTGTGTGTGTGTATACAGTATATATATATACGTATACTGTGTATATATATATATATAGATATTAGGGGTGTGACGATTCACTCAGGTCACGATACGATACGATACGATACGATACGGTACACGATATTGGGTTCACGATCTCGATACGATACGATATTATAACGCGCTGTTAGCCGTCGAGCCAACGCGCTGTTAGCCGCCGAGCTAACGCGCTGTGCTTGTGTAAACATAGCGTAAACTTTGCTTTCCTCCATGTTTAACCGTTTCATCGTGTTTATGCTTGTTGAAAAGGTGTAATAACAAAGTTTTATTGCACTTAGCAACGAGCGTAGCGTAAACTCGTCTCTCCACCGCGGCCTCTCTGATCAGCTGTTCACTGACTGCGCTGTGTGTGTGTTGATGTGTGTGGAGCTCCGACACAGAAGCTGCGGCCGTGCGTTACGATTGATTGGTTCAATTTCGGCGAGGGCAGACCAGATTTTAATGCGCATGAGTTGTACCCCAAGAGGCTGCAGCTTCAGCCTCGGCGCCCCATACGTACGTAGTACCTATTATGCCCTAATATCGCGATCCAGTTTTTCATCTCGACGATGTATATCGTCACATTTTTATATCGCGATATTTCGTGGCACAATATTTCGTCACACCCCTAATATATATATATACTGGAAAAAGAAAGTTTGGAAACTTGTGTTTGGTCGATTATTTCTCTGTTGTTACAATGCT
>CAKAKR010066298.1:0-19940 GCA_916700685.1 Adelosebastes latens
AGTACTCCCCCCCCCCCCTCTCAATTCAATTCAATTCAATCTGTTTCATTGACACGAGTGGAACAGAGACAATAGTGCCAGAGCGTCAAGTAATAATGAGATGATAAAGAAAAAGATAGTACAATTCATCAAATAGCAGAAAACAATGAACAAAAGCGTGTGAATGGCATGATAATGCACAAGGAAAAAGCGTGTAATAAGGACGCTATTCTTTGCTTTAGGCGTGTCATTTTCACGCAGGTTGATCTATACACCATTCGTAACTATACCCATGAAAAGTAATGCAGTAATTCATATTTATCCCACAAAATCAATTCGTATGCAATCGTGGACCAGAAAGTATCAGGGTGAAAAAATAACATTATATGTGCACAGTCTAGATCATTTGTCGTGATTTATTTACTTACAAAAAATATTTTTCTGTGCTCAAAATCACACCCTTAAAATAGTTAATGGGGAACACATCACATATAGCTAAATCCATATTTTAGCTATGTTAACTACAGTAACGTTAAATACTACTACTAGCTAACCTTGGCCATAAATAATGTGACTAAATTACTAAAAAACATGCTAAAAACTGCTGCTGCAAGGTTTACTTAGACAACCATATCTAACATTTATCCAATTTACATGTTCAACACTTAATTTAAAAAGCATTTTGATAAATACAAGCAGGGTAGGCCTAAAAGTATGTTGTTACCTTGACAACTCCTGATCCGAAATGGAAGTTTCTTGTGGCACATGTCGCTGTAGGAGCTGGACAGCCCTCGTTGGCAGTGTGGGGTTGCCTACGCATTTTTGCAGGGGCCACACATATATAGTTGAGTCAACTAAGAAATCCATGTTGCCTGAACTACTCTGATTGAACTGATTAGTTGATTAGTTAAACTTGATATTTCAAGTACAGCCAACATTTTAGCTTATCAACTGTTAAACTAGTTGAAATGACTTAAGAAAATGAGTTGAATGAACTAAAACTTTCTTACAGTGTATAAAGAGCAACAAGCGCTGCGTAAAATCTCTCTGCGCTGGCTGTGCCGTTGTTTTGCTATGGGGAGAGCGGTCCCGCCATACTAGGCGGAAGCGCTACCCTTGGAGTGACGCACCGCTCGAATTCGCCACAGAACGCTAAGGTCCAAATATTATTATTTCAACTTATTTCAACCTTTCAAAACTCAACTAACGAGAACAGATACAACTGTTGTTGTCGATTAGAAACAGCGAATGGCGTTCCTTGCGCTCTTTTTGGGGACATATTTTACCGCTGCCTCTGCAAGACCGTGCGCCCTATACCTCGCGGTGAGTGAAGAGCAAATCTCTCATCATGTGAAGGCAACCTAAACCTAAGTTGATACCAGGTTTCCCTCCCTCCCTCAGTCTTTCTCTCTCCCTCCCTGCTTTTCAATCTTCAGAGTTTCAGTCTCTCTCCCTCCATCAGTGTTCAGGTCTTCCCTCTGTCTTGTATGTCTCATTGTTAACAGCGACAGGCCTCCACCTGCTCTACGTTCACATCTAAACTCTATATATCTGGGTGGAGGTGAGCGTCGCTGACAGCTCTCAGATCTAACGCAGCGTCTCGCTGTTGATATAAATATCGCTTCAATTTATTAAGAAACTGTGTGGGAGAGAGAGAGAGAAATAAAACAGAACAGTGTGTTGAGATCACAGATGAACAGCAGGGGCGTCGTCATGTGGTTAAAAGTGCCACATTTAGATGCAAATCCAACACAGTATGCACATAAATATATTATATATAAGCACTGTGGCAGGAAGTGAATAAAAGTAATGAAATAGCAGTGAGGTAAATAATAAGATGATGGCAGTTTCTCTTCTTGAGAGTCAACTCTTCCTGCAGTAGTTTGACACTGAAGGGAACAAACTGATTCTGCCCTCCTGAAAGGCTTTTAATGTGAAACAGTTAGTCTCTAATAGCATTTCACAAATTAAAGCTCTGTTCAGGTAAATAAATGTCACCTAATAATTGAGAACAGTTGGTCAGTCAATGTTTTATATTTTATATAATCTTATTTTTCGTATCTATTTTGTCATAATTTCTTCAAAAACAAAGTTACAAAAGTCCTTTATGATATGACAAAATGAAACATAAAAACATAAATAAATAAAAAGTTAGTGCAGCAGTAGGATTGGAGCAGTTATTTTTATAAAACGGTCACTACATCCTGACACTAGAGCATGAGAGAGGTAATCTGTCACCATCTTGGTTTTTGCTCCCCGTCATCTTGGTTTTTGGCCATCGGCATCTTGTTTTTTGGTCGTCGCCATCTTAGTAGAAAAAACGCAAGTTTAAGGCACTTAAGCATTGGCTTCACTTTTCAGACCTGGAGGTTGCTGACCTGACACCTTAAGGCCGATATTTGGTTGGTTTTCCAACAGACTAATATTGGATGGATTGCGGTGAAATTGTGTCCAGACATTACCGCGTCTTAGATGATGTCTTGCATGGAAGTGCTGTTCTTTCTGTAACATTTTGTGCTTATTTCTGAACAAAAACTCAGAGAGGAAACACTGAAGTGATGAGAGATCCTGCGGCTAAAGTGCAACCTGCCAGCAATACACCTGTAATGAACTGAGTTTTACAGCAGCAGTGAAGCGATGATGACGGGCTCTTGTTGCACTTGAGCTGATGCTGTAATCAGATGTAACGTGGAGGACAAAAGGCGAGAAACACTGGAAACCCGGAGACTCCCCGCTGATCGACAGCAGCTCCACTGATGTGACGCTCCAGCAGGAGGTGAGTCACAGTCTCATTCTTTGTTTCTCACAAAAACCAACACAGAAAGCTCCAAAATAACAGCGACAATACAAAACCAAGACGGCGACAACAGCAATGAAATATAGAAGATCAGACTGAACCAGAACTTGTAAAAACAACAACCTTATTTTCCTTCAAATTTACAGAGAAAAAAACTTTTCCTTTTGTATGACTCATCCACATTTTTTGGAAGCAGGTCTGTCTCAACGGTTCCTTATGTGTCCTGGCTTACTTCTTCTCGGCGGTGATTGAAACGTTCCTTTGAACTTACAAAGCAGGCGTCTCTGTAACTGCATGCGGCAAAGAAAAATGATTCCTACAGGAGGGTTTGAAGCTCTCATTCTGCTGCAGCGTGTTTAGGATAGGCACATTTTAAAATGAACCTAAACGCGCCTTTAAATTCGTCCTCAGATTGGTGATAAAAACTTTTTGGACCGCAACCATGGAGGACGGAACCTGCCAAAATAAAAAATAAAAAAATAAATGACTCTATAAATAAATAAATATGCCATTAAAAGTAGCAAAAAATTTAAATAAATGTACTCATGAATTAATTTATAAAATATTACATAAATTGATATTTCTGTTTTGTTTTTTTATTTATTTACCTTTGAATTATTTCCTCTTATTTATTTACTCTTCTGTTTAATTTCCACTTTATTTATTTATCTAATTATTTTTATGAATTTTTAAATTATTTTTTTATTCATTTATTTTTGCATTTATTTTTTATTAATTTTAAATGTATGTATTTATTAATGTGTTTAAGCATTTATTCAAAATTAAAATCATTAAAAGTAAAAATAAATCATAAAAAATAAATAAATGCTTAAACAAATAAATAAATAAATACATTAAAAAATTCATAAAAATAAATACATAAATTAATAAATAAATGCTTGAACACAAGGACAGACAGACAGTCGGACGGATGGACGGACAGACGGACAGACAGACAGACAGACAGACGGGTTCTTTCATGGATTCAAAGTGTCCATCAGACCTTCCTGTGGTGGAGGAGTGATGCAACCAGCAGAAACACCATCAAACACACGCCGACACACACTTTCATATGTGCACCAATGCACTAAAAGAAGACGTGTGTTTTCCTCTGCCGCACACATTTTAACCTGCAAAAATCCAGATGTGTTTTTATTCCCTTTTCCTGCAGGTTTTCATCTCACTCTGTTCATCTCTCACTCTTTGTGTCGATGACATCTGTTTGAGAGAAAGACACGTACGAGGCAACATAACCGTCACATGTAACTGCTCAGAGCTGTTCGTCTGTCACACTTCGTGTCTGACGTGTTGATGACTGACATCTGTTTCAGAGAATAAAAGAGAGAGAATGAAACACATACGAGGCAACATGACTGTTACTGCTCAGAGGTAAAGTTATAATATCTCTAATGCCGGGTACACACTACCTCCGGACGATCGTCAGCAAAGCCCTGATCGTTTGATGCTTCTAAAGATTATCTTTCCAGATGTTCCTGTGGTGTGAGGTACGTTAAGATTGTTTTTACGTCCTCCGATCGGCTCTGAAGTCCATGCTGGACGCACTGATCCTGTTGTGTGTGGGGAACCTCGAGGACAGCCGATGACGCAGTCACGTGGGAAAGAATGATAGCCAATAGAGAACCAAGCTGACTGAAGAAGGAAGGACAACCATCGCCGTCATGGCGACCGCAGATAATGCGTGAGCTAATGCATGAGCTAATGTTAAACGTGAAGCATAAAGTAGTAGTAAGATGGAGCTCAGAAATGGAGGACCAACTTGTTGATTGGTGTTTATCTAACGTGTCTCCATGACTTCATCCATCCATCCAGCATCAATTTTCAGTACAAAGTAAAAACTAACATCACTAATTCTTTGGAATTGAGCCTATAGGAACAAAACTGTTGAATTTGCTTTTCGCTTCGACAATAAATCTTCTGCCTTCTGCTCCTACTACTCTGAGCTGACTGACATGATGCGTTCACAGTCAGTATGTAGTGTCCGTCGTCTGACTATCGATTGATAACATGCCGCTGATACGCCAAAGTGAACAAAATGGGTCAATTCTTTTTATTTATTACTTAAAGGCTACATGCCTTCTTTTTTTTTGTAATGTTCAAATGTTTTTAATAAAAGTGTGTGTTGAATTACATGGGATTTATTGTTGTTGTTGTTGTTGTTTTTTTTACCGTGGTATTGAATTGGTATCGAGAATCGTGGAAATTCACTGGTATTGGTATCGACTACTAGATTTCTGATATCGTGACATCCCTAGTTGAAATACTTTTAATCCTGATACAAAACTTGATAATTACTTCTCTAACGCCAACAACCGGAAAACTGCAGCTACAGGAGAAGTTGTTTGACAGAAAACTGTTTAAATATAAAGACGCCAGCTGTGAAAACTGTCAAGAGGAAGACAGAAACCCTGCAGATGAGATAATGAGGAAAGCTGCAGATTCCAGGAGGTCTTATTAGGAAAAAATAACCGAGACACAAACATTTAACAGAGAAGCAAATCAAAGAGCTACATGTAAACTAAAATCACAGTTCAATAAATGAATGACGTTTGAATGTAAAAGACATTATTCCTAAAGACAAACTACTGACTAAGCTTTCTTCAATGAGTTCTACTGTCTATATCAGGTTTTTCTAACAGAATAAAAGCTTCCTGTTCCGAGATCAGATTATTATAGAGTCAGGTGTATCTTGTGTGTGTGAAATGAAAGTGTTTCTCTGACACCTGCATCTGTTGTGACTCTTCTCCTGTATTTACTGAGAGTCCTGCAGCCCCTGCGGTGAAATCTCCTGTAAGGACAGATTCATGCCGCAGTCCTCGTCCAAGGTCACCTGCATATAACAGACGTTTTATTTTCCCGTCCCCTGCAGAGAGCTGAATTGATGCAGATGACTGCAGAGTTGTCGCCGACTCATTCGGCTTTATAAATGATGAATCAGGTGGAGCTCGGAGGGCAGCCGTATACCTCACAGCTCGCCACAACGCTTCTCCTCATTTATTCTCTAATGCTGAAACGAGAGTGCTCTGCCTTGGACTTGTTTTTGAATGACGGTGTGGAGTCTTTTGCTTGATTTAATATAATTTAATTCATTTTAATTGAAAGCACTCAGTATTCTTGCATTTAGGATGCTACTATATTTTTTCTACAAACTTTATTGGCGAAGTTTGAATAAAATATACGAAGAGCAGAGGAGCGATACATTACACATTGAGTTCAGAAGTTGATACCAATACCAGTGAAATCCCACGATTCTCAATACCAGTTCAATACCACGGTAAAAACAGAAAATGAAACAATAAATCCAACACTAATTTTTACTGAATAGAGCCTGAAGGCATCATAATGTCAAACAATGGCACCTCCCGTGTTGAAATCAGCAGGACGAGAGCTAGATAACGTTAGCGTTGTGACGTGTTTGTTGACGTCGTCAGAAATGGCGGAGGCCATGAAAGTTAATTTTTTGGTCCATAATAAGTTAATATATTATAATTTTAGCCGTATATTGTTTTTTTTTCGTAATTTTATAATATGTCTGAGGAAAATGTCGATATTCCCAACGGCCTCATCTACTTCACCTCTATTTATTCGCTTGTGTAATGTAAATGTCCAGCAGACTGTATACCAGTGAAGCAGAAACCCTCTCCATCCTGATGAAGGCAACACAGACCAAAACATTTCATGAATAAAACATGGTGTGCCGGAGAAGAGTCGTATGACGTGTTCTCATTTTGATAAAAGTGAGTTTAAAATTCATGATTTCACCAAAAAACTTTCTGGGAGTTCATAAAAATGTTCTGAACACATTTAGTGGAGCAGAAAAATATCTCCTGCTACTGCAAAAATAATAAAAAAGAGTGCTGTGAAATTCATACTTTTACCCAAATATAAATTATATATGTATTACATTTAAACTGTGTGCTGCTCAGTTAGCTGAACTTTGTTCACCACTCAGCCGGCAGCTGCAGGCTGATGAGGGAAAGTGGAAACAGGTCAACGAGGATCCTGAACCATCAGGACTTCATTGACGTCACCTGGTTGAGCTTCAGTGTGAGAGGCTGCGAGGGAATAAAACAGGAATGGACCATTCTGCATAATGAGTACTTTTACTTTCGGTACTTTAAGCATATTTTGTTTTATATATTTATTTTTTGATTCTATAATGCAGACTTTACTTCACCCACAAAGAGAAGCAAAACAACCAGAGAGAGACGCAGTATTTCTACACTGCACTACACTTCTGAGTACTCCTTCCACCGCTGCAGAAGACAGGAGACACATTTTACACTTCTGTTTAAAAATGAAATAGCATTAAAACTAAGGTTGTCGATCAATAAATCGATAATTTAATCGTGATTAATCACAAATTAATTGAAAATTAATCGCACATTTTTCACATTTTTCACATCTGTGAATACGTACATTCATCTGGAAATGCGTACATAAATCTGTATATGCGTACATAAATCTGTAAATGCGTACATAAATCTATATATGCATACATATGTCTGTAAATGTGTAAATAAATCTGTAAATGTGTAAAAAAATTGTAAATGTGTACATAAATCTGTATATGCGTACATAAATCTGTATATACGTACATACATCTGTAAATGCGTACCTACATCTGTAAATGCGTACATACATCTGTAAATGCGTACTGAAATCTGTAAATGCTTACATAAATCTGTATATGCGTACATACAACTGTAAATGCGTACATAAATCTGTAAACGAGTATATAAATCTGTAAATGCATTCATAAAACTGTAAATGCGTACTGAAATATGTAAATGCATACATAATCTGTATATGCGTTCATACAACTGTATATGCGTACATAAATCTATATGCTCATATAAATCTGTAAATACGTACATACATCTGTTAATGTGTTAAAGAAATTAATGGCGTTAAAACAAATTTGCGTTAACACTTTATTATCTTGTTAACCTTGACAGCCGTAATTAAACCATATTTCCTGGTTCATTCTGTGAATGAAGCTGGATGAAAATACAGAAACAACAGAAATATAGAAAACATCCTTGTGTATGTATTTATAGAATGTGCATGATTACATATGTAAATATTTGTGTATGTTTGCATACATACATTTGTTATTGAACATTGAATATTAATGTGTCAACAAGCAGCGTTTGCATGTTCTCGTTATCCTCGTGTTCCTTTACGCTGTGTCTAATAGTCGTCCATGCAAATAAAGCACATTTGAATGGGAGCGAGAGTCTGATAGATAGACAGGAAATGTAACGCTGTGATTTCCCTGCAGGCTGTTCTTACATTTAACTGTGTTCAACCCACAACATTCATATGACATAAATTATTCATTACATCCACAGACTGTGTGTGAGTGTGCATGTGTGGGTGAGTATGTGTGTGTGGATTTTGAGCTAATAACTCTCTGATAGCGCCGACTGTTAGCACGGCTTTCTTCTTTTATGAGCTGATTTAAAAACAGCAGTGAAACCGAAGTACTTTTAAAACACAGTGAGAGTAAAACCTTGTTCTCTAAAGATGTGAAATGTGATCGCTGAAGCTTTATTTAAGGATTTAAGTCAGTAGTTAATGCGTTTCTGACACAGTATTTAGTCAAGGTGGTGAAAATTCATTCTGTCATAGTAATTAAAATATGAATACATGCTGCATATGCAAGAAATCAACAATAAATGAGCAACATTTGCAATATTCATCTATTATTCTGCTAGAAAGTACTGCAAACTGTACTGCAAACTGTACTACACATGTTAATGAGAGTAGTGGTGGAGTCCTGCTGGCAGCTCCTACTTGCTGCACTTTAAAAATAAATATCTGACACTTAGCTCATAATTAAATGATTAAATGACACACTAAACCAGCGATTAAGTCATAAAGTTATCACAATAAACCCTAAATGGAGACAGACTGTGGAGACCATCAGGTCCAAACGGTGGTTTGCTTAACAAACATGGCAGCTGGTAAATGTTAGATAATAAAAGTGGTGTTTCTGTTTACTGTTCTTTGTAGTAACATAGTTACAATAAATTATACTGTTGCTGCAGTGGTGTACACATGAATGGATTACTGGATTACAAAGGGCTTCACCTGCAAAATGTCACGTAAATAAGAACCACAAAGAGACACAAGCGACTACAGAGACGCACAACTGCCCCGAGGAACACAGAATGACCAAAAAGTGAGGCAACGTGACCACAAAGACACATACAACTACCACAAAGAGATACAAACGACTTCAGAGACACAATACAGCCCCAAAGGATGACAAAATGACTGCAAAGAGGTGCAAAACGACCACAAAGACACACAAACTACTACAGAGACAAATAACAATCCCAAAGAGATGCAAAACAACCACAAAGTGACACAAAAAACACACAAAGAAACATAAAACAACCGAAAGGGGTGCAAAACAACCATAAAGAAACATAAACAACTAAAAAGATATACAAAACAACCATAAAGAAAAACAAAACAACCACAAAGAAACGTTAAACAACCACAAAGAGAAGCAAAACAACCACAAAGAAACATAAACAACTACAAAGATATACAAAACAACCATAAAGAGAAGCAAAACAACCACAAAGAGAAACAAAACAACCACAAAGAGAAGCAAAACAACCACAAAGAGAAACAAAACAACTACAAAGAGACACAAAACAACCACAAAGAGAAGCAAAACAACCACAAAAAGATGCAAAACAACCACAAAGAGAAACAAAATGATCACAAAAACACACAAGATGTCTGCAAAGACACACAAAATGAACACAAAGAGACACAAGATGACTAAAAAGTTGCAAAACAACTACAAAGTGACACAAAACAACCCCAAAACAGTGAAATGACAACAAAGATGCAATAGGCCACAAAGAGACCCAAAGTGTAACAAAAAGTGACACAAAAACACTGTTTGTGTTTGACGGACTATTCGTCACATAGTCCGTCCTTGGTGTACATCAGACTTTAGTCATGTAGAAAGTGTGGAAAAAGGAAAAAAAAACTAAATGTATACATTTTATTCTTTGTCTTTTCGGTTGTAAGTGTGTTGCAGAGAACAGAATCTAAACTAGGAGACACTTCAACACTTGTGAATGAGGCACAAATAATGTATGTGTGTTGGCTGCTTGGAGCCTGGTATACCTCTAGTTTTTTTTTTTTATATATGCGGATGGGTGTGTCGTTGAATATTTAAAGTGTTCCAGCTTCTTTATTTACCACTTCACCACTGGGTGCAATAACAAGGCAGGTTAACACTCGTGGCTCAAATAAAATAACTTGTGATTTGTTGTCGCTGTGTCTCGTAAAAGACTGTGATAAGGGAGCCGATTCTTGTGAAGATTGTTCCAGCAGAGAGTTTTATTTGGACAAACTCGGAGAATCTACATCTCGGTGGATGTTGACGGGGGATGAAAACACACCTCCTGCGGTACGCTGACAACAAGGACGACTGCAGGATTACAGAAACAACAACATGAATCACAGAGGCTTTAATATTTCACCAAAAACTTCTAGTTATATTTACCGACAGAGATGTTTCCTCTGTTTTGTGTCTTGTTTTCTCGGTATTCTGTATTCCTCTCTGAAACCTCGAGGATTGGTTTGGTTGTTATCTGAGTGTCTTTAAAGGAACAATTCACCCAAAAATGTGCATCTTGCCATAATTACCTTGTTTACCATCAATCACAACCAGTTAACTAGCTGGTTGGTTAACTAGTTACTGTACACAGTGTTATATTTCAGCTCTGGTAGTTTTCCGCTCCAATATAAATGATTGAAAAGTGGACGCCTACACTGAACAATCCAACTTAATGATCAGTCATCACATTAATTCAGCCACCAGCTCTTAAAATATTACAGTCTGTGTGGGAGAAATCTGGTGAAATAAGAGTGACTTCTTCAGGCGTCCTCATTAAAACTTCACTGCGGAGACTTGAATTAGAAACTTTTTCCATGAATACTTATAACTGATTACTAATTGATCATTTGTGATTATTCAAAACTGCATCGATTGATATTTTTGGCCAGAAGAACTCCACAATAAACTGACAAACCTAAACAATTCTACTTATAAAGTTGTTACAGCTAACAGTTGCTGTAGTTGGAGTAGTGTTTGTGTCCACCTGATGAATCTAAGACCACTATTCTCTCTCTTTTAGCTCTGGTTTTGGTCTCCACCACCTCTGAGGGAAATATCTGACTCTTTAGATGCTAAATGTAACGGTAAATGAGCTGTAAAACCAAAACTCTGTGATAAAAAGGGCTACAAATTGCCATAGAATTGCTGATAATTTGGTTCGTCGACACGAGCAACAGTTTGACATGGTCCAGGCTGAAATATTTGAGGACAGGTTTGAAACATCAGCATGTTAGCGTTGTAATTGTGATCATATTAGCATGCTGACGTTAACAATCAATGAAAAAAAACTGTAATATTTCTCTTTTAGCCATCTGCAGCCTCAACAGAGAACACCATCCTCTGGTTTTAATAGTCAGTTGAAGAAAACACAGTAGGTTTGACGTTGGCCACTGTGACCTCTGACCTCTGACCTCTGATGTTCCAGTTGGCTACCTGAGATATTGGTGAATTCAGGAAGTGAAGCTCCTGTGAAGCTCATAGAAGACAAACGAGTGGGAGATTTTCTTTTCTGCTGATGTCACATTTGCCTGGTTTCCAAGGAAACTGAATTATTTTCCTTCAGATGTATTCTGATGCATGTTTTCACTGTTTGTTGTTGGACAGATTCATGCTCCATATGGAACCTCAAACATAATATAACAGTTTAACAACATGCTTTGTTGTTTATTGAACAGGTGTAGAAATAGACGGCACTTTTCTTTGCATCGTAAAAGAAGTCTGATTGTGTAGAAGTCTATGAGAAAATGAGCCTATTTCTCACTTGATTTATTACCTCAGTAAACATTGTAAATATGAGTTTTTGGTCTCAATCACTAGTTTCAAGTCTTCTTCAATACAGCATGATGTTCATTTAGTAAATTTTGGTCCCATTTAGAGTCAAATAGATCATAAAGCAGGGGATGCTTTAGGCCGTGGCTACCTTGTGATTGACAGGTCGTTACCACGGCGTTGTCCGGTCTGGAAGTTGTCCGTGTTTTCGTCTTACAACTTTTACCCTTTCACAGTGTGTTTTCAGTTCATCAAAGTTAATTGTAATATTTTGGTCGCCTAAAAATCTAAAAAGTCTTATTCAGCGTTCAGTTGTACTTAGCTCCACCTTCTCATGTCACTTCTGGTTGCAAAAAAACAAGATGTAGACGGCCAAAAACCAAGATGGAGATGGCCAAAAACCAAGATGGCGAACGCCAAAACTAAGATGGTGAGGCCAAAAACCAAAATGGTGACGGCCAAAAACCAAGATGGCCACGACCAAAAACCATGAAAGCGACAGCCAAAACCAAGATGGCGACGGCTAAAAATCCAAGATGGCGACAGCCAAAAATCGTGATGGTGACGACCAAAAACCAAGATGGCGACGGCCTAAATCCGTGATGGTGACGACCTAACACCAAGATGGCGACGGCCAAAAACCATCATGGTGACGGCCAAAAACCAAGACGGCAACGACCAAAAACCAAGATGGCGATGATCAAAAACATGATGGCGATGACCAAAAACCAAGATGGTGACATTTTAGGCTTTTTGCATGTCATCTGTAAGCCACACAACAATACTATGGTAACGTCCGCAGTTAGGTTCAGGAAAAATATGATTGGGCTTAAAATAAGTATGTAAACAAACTAAAATACGTATGGAAACAATATAACAGAAATTCGGAAAACACGTCACAAACGTTACTAAAACATGTCCCCAACTTCACTAACTAGAAAAAAAAATTAATTTGAAGATCCACAAACCAGATCATGACCAGGGTAACGGTGTGTGAGGAAACATATTCATTAACAACTTGTTGTTTTTCCGACATGTCAATCAATTTGGGATTGACAGGACCGTCCAATCATTGTGATCTGAAATGTGGTGGTGGGCGGGACCACAGTTGAGTTTTAAACGTGGTTCAGAACTTTAAAGAAGTTATGTTTTTCTTTGCTTCTCCTCTTTTTTTTGCACGTCTCTGCAGCATTTTTTAAGTTGTTTTGAGGAAACGGCTCCGTGCATCTGAGGTCACGACCACGGCTGTCACACAGCGCCGAGATGTGTGTGTGTGTGTGTGTGTGTGGATATGCCAGATATAAAAGAAAGTGAGTTTAAGGTCATAAAGGTCATGCAAAATTTAAACTCCATTTACAGTGCTGCTGTACTGTCACTGAGAATACGCCCAGTAAACACACACACGCACACACCTTTTAGCCGCTGCTGTAAAGACCAGATATTGGGGCTGACAGCTTAAAAAGGTTTCAGTGTCGGCGGCAATACGAGACCAAGTTACATCTTCAGAAACCCACTGGAGCGCACACACATTCACACACATTCACACACACGCACACACTCACAGGATTACAGTCTCAGCAGTGTGACAGCTGTGGTCAACTCTCTGAGCGGTTTCATAAAAAAACACAAAGAAACTGCATTCGTGGCATAAAAACAGACACAACTACACTTTACTGCGTCAGAGGAAGCAGAACCGTTCAGATCCTCCGAGTACTTTAAAGAGAAGAGACATGTTGTGTAGAACAGGAGTCGTCTGGACTCAAGGTGGATTTAGACGTTACTGTTGAAGCATGACGGCGGCGCTCCTCACGGCTTTACCAACTTTGAGCCATTCTGAACTGGCCCTTAATGTGATGTCACAGCTGGAAACTCTAATGATACTCAGCACCTAGTTCATAGTTTGGATTTTTTTTTCTAAATGTAGGGTGAACTGAACTAAACTGAATCACCTGTGACACCAACTGAACCAGAAGCTTGAGGAGAGTAGTAGGATACATCCTCTTGGAACCATGAATATCTGAAACATAGAATGTATATATGAAGTGGACGTAGTCACGTGACATCACTCATCGGTTCGTAGACTACATTTTTGAAGCCTCGAGTTCGGCATTTTGGTTGTCGCCATCTTTGTTTTTAGTTGTTGGCATCTTGGTTTCTAGCCATCGCCATCTTGGTTTTTGGTCGTCGCCATCTTGGTTTTTGGCTGTAGCAATCTTGGTTTTTGGGTGTCACCATGTTGGTTTTTGTCTGTCGCCATCTTGGTGTTTGGCAGTCACCATCTTGGCTTTTGGCCGTCACCATCTTGGTTTTTGGCTGTCGCCATCTTGGTGTTTGGCCGTCGCCATTTTGGTGTTTGGCCGTCACCATCTTGGCTTTTGGCAGTCACTATCTTGGTTTTTGGCCGTCACCATCTTGGTTTTTGGCCGTTGCCATCTTGGTCTTTGGCAGTCACCATCTTGGTTTTTGGCCGTCACCATCTTGGTTTTTGGCCGTCACCATCTTGGCTTTTGGCCGTCGCCATCTTGGCTTTTGGCAGTCACTATCATGGTTTTTGGCCGTCGCCATCTTAGCTTTTGGCCGTCACCATCTTGGTTTTTGGCCGTCACCATCTTGGCTTTTGGTCGTCGCCATCTTGGTTTTTGGCCGTCACCATCTTGGTTTTTCAAAACCGTAGTCCACAAACCAATGGGTGATGTCACATTGACTACGTCGACTTCTTACAGTATATAAAGTCTATGGTTTTTTAACATTATTTAATTTAACTTCAGTCTTAGCTGCTTAATATGTGTGATGGTTGATGAACACTCTTTCACCACAGATAGATGATATTTGGATCTTTAGTGACTCACAATACGTGTATTGAACCTCTGTAGAGAAACAAGTGAGATGTAATCAACAAACTGTATAAGTGCACTCAAACAAAGAGTGTGATCTGAGTTAATATTTTCTGTCAGGTGTTGTGTCTCTCAGCAGGTCAGAGAGCGGTTACAACTGAATGAACTGGAACATGGAACCATGAAATAATGTAAAACGTCAGAATCAATTACTAAAAGCAGCTCTGAGGAGTCAAGGGCCACTGGACAAAAACAAGAGCCATCCCAGTCCTGAGTGCTTCATCCTGACACCTACATGAAACGTGTGGGAGGCGGCCATTAAATATTAAAAGCTTTTTATTACCTTCACGACTCAGTGTGCCTGCAAGTTTTCTGTCTTTTTTCTCCAGTTTATTCCTCCTCATGGAACATTTCACACTTGAGTCGCAGCCCTTAGCATCTGTTTCTCCCAGAAGATCATTTAATATCACGTCCTGCTGTTTGGGAAGTAATTCCTCAATCAATCTCAACATCTGGATAGAAACCTCAGCATGTTCTCTGAGTTGCAATCATATAACATGGGATATCAATATATGTATGTGACCCTTCCTTTAGGGCATGAGTTTTTTAAATTAAAACGTGGAGCCATTTAACCTTTTTTCCGAGATAATTCTTTAAAGTGTAATTAGTCTGATGCAACCTGCTTTAATTTAACTTTTACTCCTAAATATTATATTTATAAACCACTAATTTGTAACAGCAAATACATTTTGAAAGAAACTTAATGGCTGAAATATGTTTTATATCAAAATTGTTAAATATTTTTTAAAACGGAGGGTCCATCTGTGTTTTTTTCAAATGGAAATATGAATAATGTGAACGCTAGCTGAGTCAACGTTAGCTAAATTTGGAAATAACTGAGAGGGTTTGTTTCGATTTTTTGAAGTCGGGTTTTTTGTGTACTTGTGTTCTGAGAGGTAAATTTACTGTTTTTGTGAATGGAGTCTGCTGGCCTTGAAGAGAGCGATATAACGGCTCAACGTTGGCGAGGTAAAATGGATTTTAGCAACCTAAAAAAATCAATATCAGGTTCAGTGTACGCTATTATTTAGATTATTTTCAACACTTTACCTCGCCATCAGACAGCCCTTTTCGACGGGGAACTGAAGCCATAGTATCGCTCTCTTCAAAGACACCAGACTCCATTCACAAAAACAGTAATTTTAACTCTCAGAACACAAGAGTTACTTTTCTACCATTGCATTGATTGCTTTCTTTGTTTTATTTATAAAGCTTTAATCTTTCAGATATAATCCTCATGAATGATATCAAACCATTCTGAGGTAGAAAAAACATTTTAGTCACAAGGTAGGAGCTGCAATCAGTTTTTGGCAGGTGAAAACTGTATTTCATGGGTTGTAATGGTCCTTTAAAGGATTTTCAGATGGTGAAAAGGACTGAGTGGGCTATAATCTGTCAGATATAATCCTCATGAATAAAATCAAACCATTCTGAGGTAGGAAAAACCTTTCAGTAACAAGGTAGGAGCTGCAATCAGTTTCTGGCAGGTGAAAACTTTATTTAGGGTTCAAGCCCCGAAGGTAGCTTGCATTAATCTTGTTGATATCTGGATATCTTGGACCGCTAACGTCGGCCAACTACATTTTCCACCATTTCGAATTTTTCAATAACACATTTTTTATTTCTCCTCCTAAACCACGAATCCGATTTCCACCAAATTTTCTGTTGATCATTATTGGACCAAGCTTCTTGAAAGTTGCAGAAAGCTTGTTGCAATCTTGAACCCGCGAACTGCCGCTTGCGGCTGTAATGTTATTTCCGATTGCTTGGCAACTACAGCATTGATTATTACTTTAATGGTTAAGGGACATGAAGCAGTTGGTCTGGTATGTTATACTGGGAGGCTGATTAGGGAAATGGGAAGCAGGTGAGTATGCCGGTGGGGGAGGAGAGAGGGGAAAACACAGCAGACAACAGGATGAATATTAGGAGCTGGATGGAGTTGAGACACATAATAGAAACATAATATTCTTAATAATCCAAACACCAGTTCTGTTTCAAAACCTGCAAAACCTGGTGTTTAACTCAGTGACAACCAGTGATGGAAGAAGTATTCAGATCCTTTGCTGCAGTAAAAGTATTTATACTACACTGTGAAAATACTCCACTACAAGTAAAAGTCCTGCATTCAAAACCTGACTGAAGTAAAAGTATGTATCTGCAAAATGTAGTTAAAGTATTTAAAGTAAGAAATATTGATAGTGCAGTAAAATTCAACCCGGTGTCACAGGAAGGCGTATAAATATAACAACATTACACAGACATTCCGCGTGTCATGGGGACGCATTTTTGCTTGTCATTTTCACGCCACGCAACTAAACTGCGGTAACGTCTGCAGTTAGCTTTAGGCAACAAGAACACTTAGTTAGGTTTAGGAAAAACATCATGAAATAAGTATGTAAACTAAGTCAAATACGAAAACATCACAAACGTCACTAACAAAACAGCGGTCTCCTGGTTGAAAGTCCTGTGTTTGTTGGATCCATCCACCTCCCCTCCCGACCGCCATAAACAGACTTTCTTGGTTTTTATTTTTGTCACTAGCTCTGAGCGTAGCACGTTTACGCAGATGCATTGGACTCAATACAGACGACATGGTGTATAAATGACACGAAAAAGCAAGAAAGGCGTCTGTATTGCACGCTAAATTCCGTGTGCATTATTGTGGCATTCATACGCCTTTTCTTGCAAAAGCGCTGCAGTTTTTTTCCTATTATATATCTGATGTTTCTGTATTAATATCACTGCTGTATTAATGTGTATTTTAAAACTCCTTTATATCCTGTCTTCTGGTTTAATCTGCAGCAATGCATCATGGTCTATGAGATCATCATACGTTTCTGTCCTGTGAGAATCACGTATCTTTAAAAAGTCTGCAAAGTCAGTCAAAAACAGCCTGTTTTCAGCGTTTGTGACGACATAAAATGGAAATACTCATGTAAAGTACATTAAATTTGTACTTAAGTACAGTACTTCAGTAAATGTAGTTATATTACACTCTCTTCCTCTCTCTCTCTCTACCTCTTTATCCTTCCTCTCTTCCTCCTCTCTCTCTTTATCCTTCCTCTCTTCCTCTCTCTCTCTCTGTGAAGTTGTTGTTGAGATAAACTCGTGACAGCAGAAGAGAAGAAGTCAGAACTGTCAGCACTCTTCTTCAGTGTGTGTGTGTGTGTATGTGTGTGTGCAGACAGCATGGTTCTGCTTCAAAGCCCATTCAGAGTCAATGGGTGTGTCATGACGGGTTTTTGTCAACCCCCTGTGGTGATACCAGACTCTGGGAGTGTGTGTGTGTGTGTGTGTGTGTGTGTGTGTGTGTGTGGTAGCTGACTCAGTTCCTCGGGGTAGATCCCTGAAGCTCAGCTGTCAAACTCTGTTTTTCTGCCACTCTTTCCTCTCTTTTCTCTTTTTCCTCTGTTACTGTACGTCTGTTTCTTTCTCTCTCTCTCTTTCTCTCTCTCTCCCGTTGGAGTGAATCCTTCCTGCAGTCGGAGGGACGATGTCATCACAAATTTTTAGACTAGATTACAGCATGACCACGGGCAAATCCTGTTTCCTGGCCGTCAGATTAAAGGATAAATCAGGTCATATTCTACATTTTTTTTATTATCATCCTTTAGCGTCTGTATGGGACGCACCGGGCTTTCAGCTAACTCCAATGTAAACCCACCCGTGTCAGTATCAGATGGTCAGAGCAGGGGTGAAAGTAGACTGAAGGTCTTGGCGGTATTAACTAGGCTACCTCAATCTTCATCTCTTGATATAATTCCCCTACCACCCCCAGCTTCATCATCCCCGAACACACCATTCAATGCCTGTATGGAGTAGAAAGAATTTAAACATCTCATCATGTACAGCAAATTATTTATTTAAATGGTGAAAGAGCTGCAGAATAATTTATAAATGTTGACAAAGCTTTTCAAGTTTTGAGTTTGCTGCCATTCATACCAGTTGAGAACTGGTATTTCCGATTATTCCAACACCACATGAATGCAGCAACATCTCACAATGTTAATGAAAGTCAATCAGCGTCGCCACATGTGTCAACAAATGGAGCTGTGATTAGAGATATTTGATACACCGCACAGTTGTACCAGCAGGGATACATTAGAGCCTACAGTAATGCACAGATGCCATCTCCACGGTTGCCACGCATAGCGCCTGGCGTTTACTCGCGACAGAAGTTTATTTTGAAAAGACTTTATGCATGTAACAAGCAGAAATTGACGCGTGTTGATGGACATTTGTAGGAAAACGCACAAAAAGTGAGAAATACCTTTTCATAAGATAACAGTTGTATGAGAATACGTATAAAGAGTGAGAAAGTCCACATAGGGCGGGTAGGAGTTGTGGATGGTTGGGTCCAACAAACACAGGACTTTCACCTAGGAGACCGCTGGTCATGTCCCGCATGAAACCAAGTCAGCGTTGACTTTACTGTAGTTTCGTTACGTAACTTATGTGCTTAACTAATGCCACGTATTTAAGTTACGTGACAAGCGTACTTATCTTACATAACTTTTTTCAACCAAACCACGATGTTTTCCTAAAACCTAACCGACTATTTTTGTTGTGTAAGTAAACCTAAAAACTAAGTACGTTGGAAGTTTATTTTGAAAACACTGCATGAATGGAGAAACTGCATGTTTCCTGTGAACACGGAAGTTTGTTTTGAAAAGACACTGTGCGTGTAACGAGTGGAGACTGACACATCAACACAACGTCCAAAACTGACGCTAGAGGGTTACGTAGAGCGTCATAGTTTGAAGTGTAGGGCCACTGACTAAGCCGCAGTATTTGACGAGTTGGCTACTTTTTAGATTACAATTTGAAGGAGAAACAAACCAGGAGAATACGTTTCCCTCTAAATGTAACTGACGAAGCCGTTTTATTGTATGGGAACATAAAGTCTGAAAGTTCAGTCAGTTTTATTTTGAAAAGGCAGAATAAGTTCATCAGTAGCAGCAGAGAGCAGTTGGGATAAAGGCAGGAAGTTATTATTAAGATCCTACTGGATGAACCCAGTGTGTGTGTGTGTGTGTGTGTGTGTGTGTGTGTTAGCTGGACAACTCAGCATTAAATCTCATTAGGAAGTGAGGATGAGAGCGAGCTGGTCCACTGCCTGAGGACACAAACACACACACACACACTCTGTTAATTTACTCATCCACCACAGCTAAACACACACACACACTCACTCACTCACACACTCACACACACACACTCACTCTCTCCCACACACACACACACACACACACACATCCTGGCATTCAGATGCTGCTGGTCCATTTTGGAGTGGAACATCCCATAAATGAGGGTGTGTCCATTTCCATGG
>CAKAKR010066299.1:0-23013 GCA_916700685.1 Adelosebastes latens
TATAGTATGTCACAATTTCATAAAAAAGTCATAGTATAGTATGTCAAAAGAAGTCTTAAAATAGTTATAGTATATTGTGTAAAAAAAAAGTCATACTATAGTACATTTAAGAAAGTCCTAAAAAAATCATTTAAGAATGTTGAAAAAAGTCCTAAAACAAGTCATAGTATAGTATGTCAAAATATCATAGTATTGTATGACGAAAAAAGTCAGTATGTTGAAAAAAAGTCATAGTATGACGCAAAAAGTCATAAAAAAGTCATAGTATAGTATGTTGGAAGAATTCATAAAAAAGTCATATGTCGAAAAAATCACAAAAAAGTTAAAGTATAGTATGTCGAAATAAGTACTAAAAAAGTCACAGTATAGCATTTCAAAACAGTCCTAAAAAAAGTCATAGTATAGTGTCGAAAAAAGTCCTAAAAAAGTCAGTTTAGCACGTTGAAAATTCCTAAATAATCCATAGTATAGTATGTCGAAACAAAGCTCTAAAACAGTCATATATATAGTATGTCAAAATGTCATAAAAAAGCCATAGTATAGCATGTCGAAAAAGTCTTGTAAAAGTATGTCATTAGAATGTCATAAAAATGACACAGTATAGTGGGTCATAAATTATACAGTATTGTATGTCATTAAAATTTCAAAAAGGTCATACTAGTCATGTATAATAAACTGAAATACCATGATCATAATCCTATATAGATGGTCCTCCCACTGGCTGTTAGTAGTGATCTAATTCAGATTTTTTGCTCCCACATGGCAACGATCAGACACCGCATGCATTATCAATGTTAAAGCTCTCAAAATCTCGTTTTTTCTCCTGCTAATGCAGAGAGGCAAACACAGTAAACAGTAGTGTCCCATGACTGTGATCTTCAGTCTAATGGCTTAAAATCACTGTCCTATAAAACAGTCCATCTTTAGACCCAGTCTCCAAATCCTTACATCAACCCCAGTGAACCCTCCAGTTTGAATTAAACAGACTGCATTTACCACAGAAATAAAATAGGAGGCATTTACATATCCAAAGCGCTTTGCCTCTGACTCACCTATTCACATACAATCACACACCAAATGTGGTGAACATTTTTCTTTTTGGGTAGATGTTAACAGGCTACAAAAAAATAGTTGGATATATGCAAAAATTCAGAATTGTGTATCGGGTCCTGCAGCCTGAACATGTACTAATATGTGGTAAGATGACTGGCACTGAAATAATCTCTGGTTTGTCAGGTACATACAGTATCTCTGATCAGTGCATATGCCTATGATACATCTCAACCTTTTTTTAAACTAATCAACCACACGTAATCTCTTTGACTATAATGTTTATTGTTGGTAGTATTTACAGTGTGTATGTCATTAAACGACTACAGTAATCACATGTACAGATGGGTGACACATTCCAGTGAAAAAACGGCATAAAGTGTCTTAGTTAGGTGTTGGGTCACCAATCTGTGTTTTAAAGAACGCTGTCTAACAGGTCAGTCAAAACATTTCCATAGTTGTTCAAGTTTATTTTTAGATAATTAACATTATTTTCATTCTCGTCTGCATTTATGTTTCTCCACTCATTTATTTAGATCTGTCTTAAATTCGTCACTCACCTGTCACAATGAATACAACAATCACAATGTATAAAACATAGAGGCGTTAGTGGGAAGAATAGGCCTTACCTGCAGTGCACAGTAATTGGCCCATCCTGGCCAAACTGTTCTTTAGTTTTGTGCACCTGGCCAATGAAATCAATGAATCCCTCCCCTGACTTTGGCACTCCTTGCTCCGGCCAATCGGTGAACTGGAACTGACGGACTGTCCGCGATTGGCCGTCCTGGAGGAAAGGAAATGTGTTTGATTATTTTTAATCACAGAGATAATGTCAAAGCAGTACAAATGATACCCTCTTACAAACTGATGTCTCACCCTGGCATCAGTGACTTTGAACTCTCGGAGGATGTACTGGGGCATGTTGTACTCAGCCATTGGATCCACCACAAAGTACTGGTACCTGGCTGAGCGTTCTGCAGGCCAGTACTGGTGACACTTTTCCTGCAGGAGGACAGAAACAGAGGCTTCTGTTCAGAGCTTTACATCATGTCTGAGGGATTCAGTGTGTGAGGAGAATAATCTCTGGCTACTTTGTCATGAACATATCTTCCTGACCGAATGAAATTCATTTGAAGATAGTCTTTTTGCCAGATGAAATATGATGTTCATGAGATACAACTCACACCATTATCTCTTTCTCATTCCATCACTGTGTTGCTTGCATTTTCAACGCTTCATACACTATTTTTAATAGTTAAGACTCATCATTTTTATTTTTTTACAGATATTCATTTTTTTGTTCCCCAACAACTGTTTCCTGCTGCAAGGGGACACTATTTATGACAGGTCTCAGTAAACAGGGAGGGGAAACAGAAGAATAGGGGACAAATGTAAAAGGGCTGCTGATCATGCTGCAGGTCAGGAAGTCCTTCAGTATTAACTAGTAAAATTAAAAACTGATAATGAGTCTTAATTATAGTACAATGTGTGGTAGTGTATGTTGCAGTACATGTTTGGGTAAAATCGATCATGTAATCAAGAACAAACCACTATCTGATATTTTGGGTCGATGTGCATTGAAACCTTGTCTATCTTTTAAAAGCTGCAGTTCAATTAAAATGAATTAGTGTGGCTTTCAAAGAGTTTTGTTGTCTTTTTGTCTAGATTTTCCTTTGGAGAATATACACCCTATTATTACATAATTCCTCTGTCATTTTTGACACACACTTTGAACTGTGATCCATACAATCACCAGATCTACAAGCCCTTACACCACTAGAATTACAAGTTTGCTTCCCAGTAGAGCCAATCCATTCTGACATGTACCTCACATAGTGTACTTGATTGCATGAGTGTGTGTGTGTGTGTGTGTGTGTGTCCGTACCCGTCCCATTTCTCTCAGTTTGGTTAGCATGACAACTATGGTGGAGTTGTGTTCCCACAGCATCCTCCAGTAGTCCTCTGTGGTCTCAGCCAGCGGGCCTTGGGTTGCTATGTAGGCCTTCTGCTGCCTACAAACACAAATAGATGAATTAAATACTGTACATACGCACCCTTTTTAAAATGTTTTTCTTCAGAATGAAGCTGTGCAGAGAGTTGACAATCTCTGTAAAGAACTTTGAGTCTACATACAGTAACTGAATTAACTAAACCTTAATGCCATGCCTTAAAAGCCAACAAGAAAACAGGAACATAAAAAAACAACAGTTCAGATATTGTTTTTTCCTGACCTGTATCCATCGATGAAGCTAGCGTTGATGTAGTCCGATCCCTCCACCCCTCTGATTGGCTGCAGACACACACGCGTGGTCTCGTAGGGCATGATGTTCACCAGCCGGTTCTTGAACTTGTTGCATGGCAGGTTGGCACTCACGAACCGTGATGTGTGGGCCTTGGCACTGGCCAGACGCTGGAACAGAAAAATCACTATTTCAGAATATTTCACTGACTGACATATGAAGAAAATTTTTATATATATCTTTAGATATTCGCCTACGAAGTAGCGTTGGCGAGAGCAGACAAAACACAAAGAAAACGAAGGGGAGTAATGGAAAGAAGGGAGGACTGGTTATAGGAGGGAAGAAAGTTCAGACAAATTCAGGGACCTCATTCAAATGTATTTAGCACAAGCCTCGGTTTTCCCCTGGCATGCTGGACAACTGAGATTAGAAAATCAGCTTGACTCGGCGGGCCTGAGGATATTTAGTCAGACATCTTCAATTGAATAAACAAAAGAGGGGCAATATAGGGGAACGAGGGCAGCGGTGGGGATTGGGAGAGGGAATATTCTAAAACGAACGAGAGGAGGAAGAAGAAAATCAAGAGTCGGGGGGCAGGAAACCACAAGGCCCCACACTGTCTCAACGCACATATGTGAACCACAGTTGATCCTTCACCAGTGAAGGAAAAAAAAAACCCTGGAACACACACAGTCATATGGATACGTGCAGACGTGAGCACATACTGTACACTCTCTCTCACACTCGACCATTGGATGACACGGCTTAAAACGAAAGACAGAACAACAGAGAATAGGCAGAGGGAAACCGCAGACTCTGGGGGGAACAATGGGGTCTCATGAACTGAGCCTCGACCATCGGCGGCTACCGGAGCGCTGTGGGAGAAACAGCAGTACCTTATTTTCTTACAGACAGACCGAGCTGGAAAATCCCACACCGACCACAAGTTCACCAGTTCATTTTGGTGCTCTGAACCAAAGTTTCCAGTGCCAACGATAGTAGTTCTTCATGCGAGTTGAATTTGACTCTGTCTTATCAATATAGTCTCAAGAAATTGTTCCTTTGATATATGCCCGTTATTTTTACCATCTGTTAAGCTTGGATAAAATCATGCCCTGTTGGCAACCTCTTTAAAAAGGAAACAAAAACACTGGGTCTTAATAGGGTGTTGGATTACCGAAAGCTGCCAGAACAGCTTAATTTCTTCGCTTTCTCACACACATGCTTCAACTTTTCTTCTTATATTAGGGATGCGACGCTGCTCCTCCGTGAGAAATTCCATCCTTTTGGTGTTTTTTGTTGATGAAGGTGGAAAGTGCCGTTTCTGGGTCGCAAAGTGTTTTGAGCGAGATGAAATCTGGTGACTGGGACACCTCTGGCATATGTTTTACATCAATATAAAGCTGCGCAAACAGTTCAGCGAGTGCTCGGTTCATTGTCATTCTGAGGAGACCGCTGCCATTAGGACAGGAATGCCGGAGCATAGGATGAAGGAGATTGCTCAGAGTGGCTTTGTGTTTACTTTGCCCCCTGAGCGTCTGAGCAGACATAAACCATTCCAGGAAAAAAATTAAACCACCTGCTTTCAATATATACACCTGTATGGCTAAATTCTCTTTTCACCCAGTCAAATCAGACAGGTCTGCTGAGAACCTAATATCACAGTAAACTAAATAAAAACAGCTAGAATAAAATGAAAGTAACACTACTCAATAACATGTACTCCCTCTTCTTGCTTGTGTATTCTTGCCTGTGTTCTCACTTTGAATTCTGATCAGCTCCCTAAATGTTTGAAGGAACCCACATGACCTTTCCCTGAGATTGTATTATAAACTGCAACTTTCTGGCTTACAGTACATTATTCAGTCTGTGCGTACCCATCAAACGTCCAAAACTACGCTGCTCTCTAAAACCCTCAGCAGAACTCTCTTACCGTGGATTCAAAAGGTGCAATCCCATAATCCCCTTCAAATCCAACCATCCATCCTGAGTGTATGAAACTCTCAGAGGGGGGGAACCGCTTACAGCCCTGGGAAAGATGCTCAGTGACTATCAAGGTCAGGAATTCCAGGTTCATACATACTGTATGTCCTTGTGGAGGAGGAGGAAAAGCGACTACATAGATCTCCTCCAGGATGAGATTGTTTTGCCGACAGTGGTTTTAAAGGTCAGGAATTTAATTTTAACCGTAACCTTTAAATCAACATGGATGAGACATAACAGAGGTGCTCAGAATTATGTTAAGTTCAACATCTACAGTTACGTGGTAAATTAATAAACTTAATCTGCTGATGTGTGACACATTTGAAAGCTCCAAAACAGCCACTAAATGGACCTTGAGGTGAGATTGTTTTGTGAACATCGTTATTGTTTGACGTGGTGCGTTCTAGACAATACACAGACATGTAAAACACAGAAAAGTTTGCCGTTTCAACTGATTATGAACAACACACTATGTCACTGTGTTTTTATCCCAGCTAACTTGGCAAAAATGTGTTGTTCTTGAAAGCTTTTTCCATTCAATTTAATTGACTTTGCTGTTCATTTTCATTGGCCATTTTACTATACCACGCAATCTTGATTTTTATAAGTTTGGGAAGTAAAATTCTGGGATTGTTAACCAACCTCCTTTCTCTGTGTACTTTTATACTTGAACTGTTCTTGGGAGGACACGATATTGGACAAAAAACAGATATTAAAGGAGGAGTTTTGGGAAAAACCCTTATTTTCTTTCTTGCTGAGAATTCAATATGAAGCTGGTGCCAGCAGCAAGTTAGCTTAGCGTAGCGTGCTGACTGGAAACGGGGGAAACAGCTATCTGGCTCTGTCAAACAGACACTAATTAACACATAGGTTATGTGCAAGACTTGGCCAGGTAAAGTGAATTCCTTCCGTCTCTGCTGGTTGCCTGGCAACCCCATGGTGACAACAAGACTCCAGGAAGTCACTGCGGTATGCCAAACAAATAGTCCATCACAACTTGTCGTTTTTACCCTTATATTTTCGTTCAAATGAACGAATATTGATACATCTCAAGAGTAGTATCGATCTTCTCGTAATCCTCAGCAAGAAAGTAAATAAGCATTGTGTCAAACTATTCCTTTAAGTAAGAATACTTCCTTAACTAAAGAGTTACAACCTTAAGACCTCTACACCTTAACGAAGATTCTCAGGATACAGCTTCACCTTAATCTTCAGCTCTAAGCCTTTAATATTTTACATAATAAAGTGTACTTTCTTTATGGGGACAGGACGGCCCAGAGATAATCTTTAGACATTGATTCATAGGAGTCACGGAATATCTACAGTACCAAATTCAGGGATGCTATTGTGTAGCTGACCCTGATGTTTGGCCTTCTGTGTGTCGAGGGGCAAGAAAAAGGTAGCAGAAACCAGTTAAGTGTCACATTATCACCATTAATCGGTTTTATGAATCATAATAAAATCAGTCTGACCTAATGTTACAACAATGATGATTAGTCCTCACCTTGAACTCCAGCTCCATGCCGGTGACATTCTCCCCCGGTTCGATCTGTGTCAGCCTCTGGATGTAGGAGTACAGGTTCCTTGCGGGGACCTCGGTGTTCCCGCAGGTCACGGCCTCCAGCAGCGCATCATGAATGAAGATGTACTGATCCTCCGTCTGGACCATGTAGTTCCTCTGGGAGCGCATCAGCGTGACATGGCCGTAGATGTCGAGAGCCTTCTCATGCTTGATTCGCTCCGCCATGGCGTCGATCACGATGAAGCAGCCTGTGCGACCCACTCCGGCACTGAGCCAGGGAATAAAAAAAGGGAGCAGATGGTGATGATGATGATATTTTCACATAACCTATAGGGTACGAGTTGTTGAGCAAATAATTTTCCTGAGTGTGTGCCGTGTCTTCAAACCTGGTACAAACCTGGCCCTGTTGCATATCGCAAAAGCTCTAACATACTGTGCCTAAATCAACTAAGTATCACAAAGATGCCAGCCAGCAATATTTCCAACAAAGGACGTAAAAATTGACATCAGCGATGAGTCAGCATCACCGTCTGACTGGCATTAGGAAGATATCCTCTCCTATCGACATACAATCCAGAAATATAATACATTTAGCTGCCCACCCAAACACTTCACATTTTTGCTGTGCTAGTACCAAAATGGTGAAACACCCTGACCAAGCAAGTTTCCGCAAGTGAATAAAAACCTCTTTATATGGTTAAATTAATATCAGTGTGTATGTGCGCGCTAGCATGTCTGTTGCTCAGGTGGAATGAGATTTGGTCCATTATTTGACACAGAAGCTGGTTGATATGTTAAGGCACATTATGATGGAGTCTTGCCGGGATAATTAAATTTGACTGATAATCCTGTTAGATACTCCATCTGACTGCTACGGAAGATTAGGAAGAGCTCCTCTCCTGCCAACCTTTTCGGCCCCCCTCCCGCCCTCATCTCCCTGCCTCTTTATCTTCCCTCCAAGTACCCTTCCAACGCTCTCACACCAGCCCCACCACTTTTTCACTCTTGCATTTGTAAATTTTTTTTTAGAATCCCATTTTCTCTCCACCTTCCCTTTTCTTTAATTCATCATTTCCATTCACCGCGTCCCGTATTTGACCTCACTTTCTCTCTCATTCTGCACGTATCTCCTCCTCTAACTCCCAGTCCCTCGCTAACTCTCCCTCTCAATCATTCCTCAATCCCCCTTTCCTCTTCCTTCCACCATCTATACCTCGCTAAGTCTTCCTCCCGAGAGCTTCTGCTCCCTACTCCTTCTGCTACCCTCCATCTTCTCTCCTTCTCTTCCTGCTAGCAGCTTCATTCCAGCTCTGGAGCTCAACATTGTGCCAAGATTGCAATGACAGGTTTCCAGAATTTTCCTCCAACCAACACGTGAGCCTCCTGCTGCTCAGACAGCAGCTCATTTGAATATAAACTTGCGAACTCAGATCTACAGTACCAGCAGCTTAAACAGTAAATACTGAACACTGAAAGCTACTTATGGAAAAGAGGGTCAGCATGGCGGCTGCCGTAGTTGTAAAACCTTGAGATGATGGCTGTTGTTAGAGGAGGAATGTGGCCTCACTAAGCCAGTGAGGATGGTTATGGGTTTGCATAATGGCAGGTCAGTCTCATTTCAGTTCAGGACCTGTGAATGATTTTATACAAGTGCTCTTGGACTCTTGTGGATATTCACAGACTCCCTGGCTTTTGAAAATTATGTTGCCAAGTAAAACCCCAAAATAACACATAAGTGTTTCATGCAAGCACACACAAACACAATCAAGGATCAAATGTATTTTCTTTGTGGTCAGGGACCACTGGATTGTTTTCCTTGGTGATTTTAGTCATTATTTCAGTACAGTGAATTACAACCTCTAAAAAACATGGATGAAGCACTGACAAACACACACACACACACACACACACACACACCTGCAATGGACGACCATGGGACCGGCGTCTGGAGGGTTGCAGGCCTTGACCCTGCGTAGGAAGGCCAGGAACGGGGTGGGGTGTTCAGGCACCCCGTGGTCTGGCCAGGCGGTGAACTGGAAGTGACGAACCTCACGCTTCTCATTGGAGCCGCTCTGGACAAGCAGACGGCCAAGAGTGTTAAAGATAAAGCTGGTGTTACTCTACAGTGTTGTTATTTTCAACAAACATACTGTACAGTGTCCCACGAAAAGACCAAAACCCACAATGTGTTCGTCTGTCTTTCAGTACTTTCTGACTTCCCTACCCTGTTTGTGGTACTCGGCCCCAGGCCCAATTGCTCCTAATGAAGATGTAAATCTTTAAAAACAGGTCACAAATTGAAAAAAATAATACTAATTTCCTAAAACAGCTGGGAAACATTGCTAAAACAGGAGTAAATTTGGGGGATTATTTTCCAGCCATGGATTAATACACTTTTTAGTGGCCCAGTGGGTATTTACAGCAGCAGGGCAGTGTATGTGGGACTGACTGTGACGTTATTATTACCACAAACATGGGCACTGTGTATTTTCAGAGAACGACAATGTGGCTCGCTGATGTGTTTTAATAGTTTTGGGATGATGGAGGTCTGTGGCACAGAGGATTAAGCTGCAGTATATCAGGCTTTGGCTACACGACCGACACTTGTTAGTAGGACCAATTTATTGTTGTTTTTGGCGTTTCCCTGCGATTTGTTGACAACAAGGAAAATATAGAATATCACCAGACTTATCCTTTTAAATGTACAATTCTTGGCTAGCATATATATGTGAACAAACTATAAATATAATGTTGGTTTATTGAACCTGACAGAAGCTCCATTTCATTTTAGATGAGAATAATTCAGTAGCTACAGAATGGAAAAATGTGAACAAACCAAGTATGAACCAATATGTTAAGAATTTATCTGCATGTGTTGCTATGGAAAAACTAACACACATTACTAAAGGAAAGCTGTCAGTTTTTGTAAATATCTGGGGGAGCTTCTTGGAGTTTTTGAAACAAAAAGTTGGATATGATCAATAAAGCAAAAGGCCAGGGTGAGGGGGCGGGAAAGCTGGAATAAGATTATAAAGTGTAGTAGCCCTTTAAGATTTCTCTACATACAAAATAAGTTTTTTCAATTCAACAACTAACTATTCTAGGAAAAAAATAGGCCACTATTATGAATGATGAATCACTTTCAATCTCATTGGAAGGCTCAATAATGTATTAAAAGATAAAAAAAAAAAAAACATTCTGTTCTCATGTGGTTGTTCGTCATGTTAGATCACAAATACAGGCAACTGAATATTTATGTACAAACTGTGACATGGCCACAGAATCGAGCACAAACACACAAACTAGTGTGCATAAATATTTCAACAGATCAATACACACACACGGCCCCATTACACTCCATTGCACATGTCATGTTACCTTGTAAAGAGCGAAGGTCCTGACAGAATAGGTGGCCAGCTCCACTGTGTCCAGCAGAGTGACCTGGATGAGGCCGTAGGTCTCTGTGCCCCGTGTCGGCCAGTACTGATCACACTTCACCTACACGGGGAAGAGGGAAGACGCTGTGAGAGATGCAGAGCAGTTTGCATATGTCTGTACACATTTTTGTGAAGGAAGAGAGAAAGAGAGAGCTGACTTGGCTGTGTGTGCTCGTGTACAGACGCCAAAAAAAGGGAGGGGAGTGTTGAAGCAGATCAGTGAGAGAGTTTTTTTTGCAAATTCAGACAGTAATGTTCGGAAAAAATGTGCATATAGCGACAACTCAGCGTGTGAAAAGTGGTTTTAATAAGTGTGTGGGGTGAAGAGTGACAGAGAGAGAGACAGGGGGGAGAGAGAGAGAGAGAGAGAGTGATCTGCTTCCTGGGGTGGGATACTGCATACGTTGTGCTTTAAATACTAGAAAACTGTGTGGCATGAAATTGCCATAGGTTGGTGGGCTCTCACAAAGAGCAGAGCTGGAAAACCCAAGTGATATCTAAAGTTCAGCCCCTCACATATTTGATGCCCTACATTCCAACCTCATAAATCCCTACAAAACTACACCCTGCACACCCAATCCCAGCATCCCTGACCACAAAAACACCTAGAATCCCCCTGTATAAAGCGGTCATATTTGTAGTTCTTCAGCCCAGCCTTGGAGACCCCAAAGGAGAGAGGAAAAAAATCCCAGAGGAGGGGGAAACGGGGAGGAGGAACTTGGCAGAATCAGGCCAAACCAAACGTTATGTGCTGATCCCTCCAGTCCTCACATCAAAGACAGCAGGGAGCTCAGCTCAGCTCGCTCTG
This sequence comes from Adelosebastes latens, assembly GCA_916700685.1. Lineage (NCBI taxonomy): Eukaryota > Metazoa > Chordata > Actinopteri > Perciformes > Sebastidae > Adelosebastes > Adelosebastes latens. Next base: position 11,041 of record CAKAKR010066299.1, read on the forward strand.
CATTCCACTGCTCCAGACTGGGGATTATGCGTTTTGGCCCGGGACGTTCAGGCTGTAATTACAGCTTTTCAACTGTTGTTTTCCCACCAGACCTTGAGACACTGCGGGGACAGAAACGGTCGTCCATGTAGGGGGGCAAGACCCCTGCCAGAGACTAAACAGGATCGCAGTAAATGCCTGGTGTGAAGACTATATTATCCATTGATATATTGGCTAACGGCATAACTGCGCCCTGCTCGTGTGTGGTTTGATTGGTGCTAAAAGGGAGGATACTGGCAAGATTCCCACAGCGGGACCATCTGTGATCATCTGTGTTGTTAATGCGTAAACACATAATGGCGTAATGTTGAGAGGTGTTAAATGAGATTAAATCATTTTCTCCAACAAGCAGCCCACTACTCCCTCAAACAGTAGATACGGAGTTAGTGGGCTGATAATAAGCAGCTAAGTATACTCAAATTGACTGTTTCCACTGTTGCAACTACTTTATTGAATTTAGAGAATTTAAAGCCAAGTAGTCAGTTACAAACTAAGAATTCATCATGTTTATGAGACAGCCTACAGCTTACAATTAGGTGCAGTCCTTCATTCTCTAGTGATTCTGCAGCAAAACTACAGAATATTTCATACAAGTAGCCAGCGTGTAAAAGACTGTCTTTCTTCAATGGCTACATCCTACCCTGCGTAGCCACTAGACAGGAAAATAGAAAAACAGTTGTGGGCGGGATCATGTAAACTGTAGATACTAATGTGCACTGTTTCTGACCCGCAGTGGTTACAATAAAAACCCATTTCAGAACAAGTTAACTATGAGTGCCTTGTGGTGAGTTGAAAACAATCCTGCATTCTCAATCAATGCACTGGCTATTGCACAGAAAAAAAGGAGGGGGAAACAGCAGAAAAAAAGGGCACTGGATAGAGGGAAAAAAAGGTAAGGAGAAAACCATGTGAGGTGAGGTTGCATTTTTAAAAGGGATTAGCAAAGGAGAGAAAGAGAGGTCTTGCCTTAGAGAAGAAATAAGAGGGCATCTGAGGGTCAAACAGACACAACAGAGACAGTTGGAAAAAGTTGAAAAGGAAACAGAGTTTTAACACAAGACACAGGTTAATAGGAGAAGAAGCACAGATGAGAGGAAAGGATCATTTTCTGAACAGGGCTCTGGACATAATTGGTTAGCACTTAATCATGATTCATACCTCAAGCCATTCTTGTTATTTTTATTCTAACATAACATTCTCATTACATGGAATTTTTACTCAAGCGCAGATTCTGTTAACAACAGCAAAATGCCTTGAAGCTAAATGATTTTCTAATTCATTACCTACCCCCTATGAAGCTGTACTTGCAATTCCCCTAGGTCTTGCTCACCATTCAACTCTATTACATTCTATTGTATTCTATTCTGACACGCCACCTCGTGCGATCCCACACGTCCACTCTAACTTCTCACTTAACCACGGCGCTTTTAGCTTGGTCATCATAATGTCGGTTGTTTTTCGGTCTATTCTATAACCTATTTTTGTACTACATGACGTGTCCTTACATCCTCTCCTTGTCTGTCCTGTTGAGTTAATCTGGACTCAACTGTCCTTCCAGATCCTAAAAAATTAACATCCTGTCCTGCCCTGGTCTGTCTCGTACCTCCAAACTGCTGTCAAACCAACCATATCTAATCCTATTCTAACCTAACTGTACTTTATTCCTCCTACTGTACTGTAATTTAACCTTCAAAAATGGCCTTGTCCTACTAAACTCCATTTTACTTAATCACGCTCAACCTCACATCCCTCTTCCACATCCTATCCTGTTATTTTATACCCTATTATCTTACCCTTCTGTACCCACGTCTTCCTCATCCTAACATACTCGTCTCTTACCTTCCTGCGTTATGGTCAATCCAGTCAAATTCTTCCAAACCCAGTCCTACTCTACACTGAGCCTACTTTACCCTTTTCTGTGCTGACAGCGGGTTCTTCTGACATTTTCTCAACCATGTGAAAAGCAGAATGCTGCAGGTAAAGCAAATAAACAATGCACTTCATGTACTGCGTGTTGCCTACCTGAGTAACTAGCTTGCTAATGTAAACTGGCACAAACCAAGGAAATTAAGGTCTGCCACACTTGCTTCATGAAAAAATATCTATAAGGATGTAATTTGTAGTACTTCTTAGGTTTTCTGCATTTAGTGTAAAATATATATCGCTGACAATAAAATCTATAAAGGTATGTTGTATTTACACAATGTTTCACATTGTTTTCTTGCAAAAAAAAGTGTATAGTCAAAAATCCAGCTGTTTTCTTGGGACAACATTAATGGTCATGTTCCACTTGCTTCAACTACGACTTAGCTAACCTGTACTGGTAGTGATACAGATTTGAGCGGAGAAAATTGTTTATCCTGCATACTCTACTTTTTCTACTACTTGTACTGTATATCTTACCCTATCCTAAATCTATTCTCCCTTATGTCATGTCTTTCCACATTTATTCCACTATGTTTTGGGTTCTGTGCACAGCCTACTATCCTATTCCAGCTTTTTGCTAAAAAAATGCTACTTAATATTGCATCATGAAATCCTAATATCTGCCCCTTTCCCAAAGTAACCTACTCCTTCCTCTTCCGCCTGATTCTATTTTATTCCATCCTCCTCTTCCCTTCTCTTCTGTTGGGCATCAGTATTGTGTTGGCTTAGCGCTGTGCTTCCCTGTCCTTGCTGTCCCACGTCCTTCCATTCCCCTTTTCTTACCCGTGACTTCTCCTCCAGCTTGGTCATCATGATAATGTTAGCTGTGTGCTGCTCCCAGACCATCCTCCAGAATTCCCCGAAAGTCTCAGGGAGGGATCCCTGAGTGGCGATGTAGGCATTCTGACGGCGGTAGCCATCAATATAGTTAGCGTTGATGTAGTCACTGCCTGGGACACCTGCATAATGAGGACAAAGTGGAAGTTACGGAGGATGGTGGGGGAAAAAATGGAAAGAGGTGTGTGCAAGGTGAGGAGGAGAATGAATGGTGACGGGTCGAGGTGGGAGAGAAAAAACGGAGGGGAACCGGTGGGTGAAATAGATGCCACTGATGCTGAAATATGCGTGTTCATGTCTCTCCACTGCATCATATGTACGATGAATGTTTCGACATGGAAACAGTATCTGTCCTTTGCAGATGAACCTGATTCTTATTCTGATTCACGGTGAAATAATCTATATGGATTATTTAAATTCTACTGCCATGAAAGCAGGTTTATGTCCCAGTAATAAAGGGTGCAGATCATCTGAGGTCATGGCAGGCAGATTAATGTTTTCACAGGGCCAAGCGTCCTTTGGTGTTGGATTGTTCAGCCGTCTTGTTTTATAATACATGCTAAGACGATCATGGGCCTAATCTGAGTATACTCTGGATGTGTCGCTTTGAATGGCAATATGACTGTAAGGCCGTCTCTGTGTAAAACTCGGCTGACACTGCTTGTCCTGGAAGGGATTGTGTGTATGTGTGTCTGTGTGTGTGTGTGTGAGTGTGTGTGTGTGTGATGTGAGAGACCATCTGTGTGTGTTTGATTTAGGATCAGTCCTGCTCATCTGGGGCCTAATACCATAATCCCAAAAATCACTGAGTCACAGCTCAAACATGCACACACACACCAAAACACCAAAGTACACACACAGGCATACACACAGACGTGTACGCGTGCATTCAGCCGTGACCCGATTCTGCCGAAGTGGGACACAAAACTCCTTTTGAGTCGTCTGATAGCGGTTTACATTTGAAAAGATAGAAGTCAATGAGCAAACAGTAGAATCCAGACAGGAAGAAACTCCTGCAGCTGATTCTCTAATAGCAGATATTTCTATGAGCACAACTCACTCCCCGTACAGTCGTAAAACCCCAAGCATCCATCGCACACACACACACAGCACCGACTCACACACACACACACACACATTTAAATGACAGAGGAGTACGGGGTGTTTACACAACTTATTTTAAATGGGATGGGGACAGACGGTAAGAAGAGCTCCCAACATATGTTTATCAACCTCAGTCTTTAAAAGACAGCTTGGCTAAACGCTTTGATGTGCTATAACTTTATTGCAAGGGACTACAGCAGAAGCACTGTGCAGATAAAACAAACACACACTTCCAGTTACTCGGTGGCTACACTGGCTTGGCAGAGAGTGTGTGTTCATGCAGCGTGTGTGGAGGAGACTGGGAGCAAAAGTGCATATCTGTGCTAGTGCACATCCCGGGCATGTGTTTTAAATCTATAGTAGAGAGTGTGTGTGTGTGTGTGTGTGTGTGTTTGTGTGTGTGTGTGCTCGTGTGTGTTTGGACATGCTCAAGAGTATATGTGTTTCCTAAGCTGAAAGAAAGACAGACAGCCAGGGCTCCAGGACAGGCGGGGGTGGAAGGGCTGCTCACACATGCTCTGCCCAGATAAGGCTCATCTGTTTGGGCTTGGCCTCCCACTGCCTCCCTCTCTCCACAGTGGAGCTGCCAGTTTCTCTGCCTCAGGTCTTTCCCAGCTGAGGTGGGTGAGTGCGCTTCAAAAAACGCACACTGAGAACAGGACTGAGACTATTTTTTTTCTTCTAATTTTAGACTATTTTAAAAAGACCGAATCCAGCAAAATGAGCACACTATGAAGGTATATCAGCAAATAGGCTATTAATAAAGTGTGAGTCTAATTTATCTCCATAAACATTAAAAATGGTCAAGTGAGAGACCATATCAGTTGTATGATGTGGTGATGCAGCGGGTAGAAACAGCAGTTTGTTTGAATCCTGGAATTATATTTCTTATGGCTGATGCAGGCAAAGCCATTTGTTGTGTGAGAATTGGCAATAAAATGCATCTCTCTACTATTAATACCCCATTGGTCATGGATAGCATCTCTCACACAAACAAATTCATGCAGATACACTCAAACACGCATGTACTTCTGTACTTGTGATGACTCTCGTTGACATAATGCAGCTTAGCTTCCCTAGCTTCTATTCCCAACCTAAAAGGTGCAATGTGTAAGATCTGAGGTTTAGTTTAAAACATAAAAAAAAAAAATGAACTAACATTATCAACAGAATGTGAAGAGGTTACTGTGTTGACGTTTATGTCAAAGACGTCTATGTATTGTGTTGCAGAGATACCTACTGATATGAGCATGCTACTGTAACTGACAAGCCCTGGCTTGTTCCTTCTTGTAATACCACTTGTTCCTCGAGAGGCGATAGTCAGTCACTGTAGCGCCAGTCTGCCCTCAGTCCAGAGAACGAAGAGGTAGAGCTGCCCTGAGGGCTTGTCAATAATACCTCCATGGTCCGTGTGCGTTTTATAGTTTGTTTTAATTGGATTAAATTCAAAGACTCGCACCCTCGCCTCGTCCCCTCTGTCACCGGGAGGCTGCTTCACCGGGACTAAAGTGTGCGGCAGCTCCGGAAGATGGACAGAGACCGTACAGCCCCTGGTTAGTGTCACAGTAAAAACAGATGGCTAACTTGAACTATATACGCCACACACAAAGATTATAAGATAGTTAGCTGGATAGAGTTTCAGCAGTTTGGTTGAATTTTACGTATACTTGCCCTCATTTTAATTAGTAGTTGGCTTTTTTTGAATAACTGATAACTGTAAATTTAGATTGTATGGACCCAGTAGTAGAGGTGAAATGCTGACCCCTATTTCTTTGGAGCAGGTGGCTCAGTATTACACGTTGCACTTATTAAGTCCCAGCGAAACGGAAGTTAGAGTGTCTTTAGCTTCAAAGCTGTGAGTACTCCCCAATGAAACAGAATATTTGAGTGGTGTACAGTTACAAGAGGGATTTTAATGAAATCCTTCGCATTTGATTGGACCGCTAAAAGTGAGCGGTCTTAGAATATAGCGTGTTACATACTGTAGCTCCAGAGGACTGTCGTTCCACACACACCTCCCCTATTGCTAAAAGTTGCAGATTGATTGATGGATGTCATTATATTATTGGTTGAAATTGGTTGGCACTACCTTACGTAAGCATATAACATATTGTTTTACAGGAAGAAAAGATGCTTGGATTTTGATATAAAATACAAATAAATAGATTTTTTTGTAATTGATTTTGTATATATTGTTAAATAGGTGCCAATATGACAGGGGATGTGATCTAAAAGGGTTAAAAATGCATTTTTTGTTTCATCTCGAATTTAACCATCACAACTACATGACCAATCTAAACTCTTAGCTTAACCTTAACCCTGAAATCAAGTCATAAACCTCAAACAGCCCTTTAAGTGTGACCGAAATGCCGTCACTTCCTAAAAATGTCCTCACGCTCAAGTGTGTCCTCACAAAGATAGAAGTACAAGAGCGCGGAGACACACATACACACACAAACACACACACACACACATGCACATGCACACAAACACACTGGCAGCGTGTCTTACCCTCAATGCTGGAGAGTATGACCCTGGAGTGATCATAGGCAATGACGTTAGCATAGCGGTTCTTTGGTTTGTTGACCTCCAAGTTGGAGTTCTCCCATGTGAACTGCTGACCGGGGTCGATGGACTACAAGACGCAAAAGACAATGTCAAAGAACAAAGAGCAAACATCAACAGAAAATAACAGAAAGTACCACTTTTGTTGTATAATAATATCATACATATGCTATACAGTAAGCATAGCCACTTAAAATTGAGGGCTGGCAAGGATGTTGTTATTTCTTAAAATCTGCCTCAAAAAGCCTAAAAAATGCAGAAAATGGCATCTAGGAAAGCCAGAACTGGACAAGTCCATGAATTTGAGCTCACACACATTATCCAGATTTGCTGCAGCAAAACCACACCATTAGAAACCAAGGACAAATTGAAAATTAACAAGGTATTATTGAACTTGGACAGGAATGTCGGCAAATACGATATCCCGTTTCAAGAAACAACAGCGATGTAGGGACTTTCCGCTTTAAAAAAAAAAAAAAATAGCTACCAGAGAGAGATGATAAAAGCAAAATAAATTCCTCTGGGAGAGAAAGGATGGTTGTGTTAGACCAACACATTAAGTTCCTGGAGGGTAATTACAGTGTAACCAACGCTGTTAGCTGGGAGAGGCAGACATGAGGTCATTATGGGGCTGTCAATGGAGAGGGACGAAGAGGAGAGAGCCAGAGCAATTTAGCAATTGTGAATATTTTACGACACATAATTATGGTCTGGTTGGGGAAAAAATGGACCGGAGTGGTACTGGTTGAGTGCATGCATGTATGTGTGTGTTTGAGGCTGCTTTCCGCACGCTGCCCAACATCATGTGTGTCTGATTATTACACCGCAATCATTTCTGGCCTCTCTCTCTCTCCCTCAATCCCTCCTCCATCCATCCATCTCTCTCGTTCCCTCGTTAAGGGTTCAGCACCGAACAAAGCACACAGTCATGCAGAGAGAATGTGGGGCTCAACAGAGTGGTTCCAACTCACACCACAATTACATACAGCTTCTCCCTCACTGTCTCTTCCACCCTCCTTTATCCTCGCTTTTCTCCCTAAAACATCGTCGCTCTGTTTTTCTACTCTTTGCATAATGTGTCCTTGTCCTCCTCTATATACGCGTCTCTGTCACACACGATTTATCTCTCTCTTGTGGTAGCCAATTAGAGCCTTATGTCTGCTTCTTCACCCAGAGGCCGTCGGTCTACACTGGTTTTTTTGGCGAGGAAAGGAAAACATTTTTGCCCCTTTAATAGCTCTCTGCGGAGCTCATTGTAATGCTAGCACTATTTGCTGCACAGCCACCATGTTGGGAAATATTTCTACTGATGTGTGTTTTTTTCTTATTTAGTGCCACAGTTAAGCAAACCAAGTTCAGGCACATTGTTATCTCCAAGCACATGGCTTTTTTATGTCCCAAATTAACTGTGCTTCAAGATGAAGGAAACTAATCAAAAAGCGTCTTTTTTTGTAGAGAACACTTGCTTCCTGTATCTCTTGGTGAGTCTGCTCTCTGACGCTGACTCTTTATTTCTATCTCTGTTGCTCCTCTTTCTCCACCAGAGCGTAGAAATAAGGGCTTGATAACCATCTGGCTGTAAGCAAACTCTCTTTGAGCTTGCAATTTCAATTTCCCTCTTGTATTTGTATAGATAACGGCAAGACAGTGGAGAGAGGAAATATGTGCTTTATCTTGTATCGTTCCATGAAGACGAATCAAAACGCAGCTTAACTGTTGAGACTACGTGAGGCGCAATCTACGGCGCTCGCCATTGAAATGGAAACTGAGCTTAAAAAACATGACGAGTCGACGATAAATATGTGTGCGACTGCATCAAAACCAGATGAATTTCCCAAGTTAAAAGATTTTCAGGGACAGATAATCAGCATTCCTACCTCGTACTCTTGAGAGAACTTGAGATTGTCGTTTGCCTTGAGGCGCTCAGTGTGATCTGCCAGCTCAGAGATGGGGACGGGCGGGTGACTTGCCATGCCTGCCGAGCACAGAGATAGAAAAAAGAGGCCATTTGGATACATTTACGACTAAAGTTTTTGGAGGAAAATGTTAAGAGAAAGGATTCTCAGAGGTGGTGTTGTTTAGTGTTCTGTCCAGAGTCAGCGGAGGTAGCAAATGGAGGTGTTTTTTTTTTTGTTAAGTGACCATTTTCTCTCCAGGCAGACAGAAAGAACAATGTGCGTGTTCTGAAAGTTACTGAGGCACAATAATATGTCCTCAGAGTATATGCACACTGCTGGTGAAGACAAAAAAAGACTATGACACAGGTGGTTAAAAATTTAGTATGAAAAAAAAAATTTTTTTTTTTTAAAAGAAGTATTCCAGAGGCATTTTGATGAAATGTTGTCAATTCAAGCAGCTTCATCCTATATGGGATGGAAGGTTAGTTAGCATGAAAATGGGAAAGAGAAAGAAAGAAAATGATGGAAAGAAAACATTGAAAGCAGAAAGAAGAGAAGATCTATGGCGGACTAAGACCAACTAACTTGACAAACGGCGATAACCGCGGTACACTGATACACGGTAGGCTGAAAAGGGAAACAACATCACGGTTAATCTTATAAATGCATCTAATATTTCAAGAATCACACATCAAACTACACATGGCGTTTGTGCATGTGTGTGTGTATATAGGCGTGTCTAGTTTACCTGGAGTCTGGAAGTTGATTCTGCGTAGCTCCACGGGATCAGTGGGATGGTGGGACGACATGGCTTTGCTGCAGGGGAAGCTGCCCTTCCTGCCTTCAGCCTCGGCCCTTTTCCTGGAATAACAGATCAACACGCAGCGTTTACATGAATCTCAATCTGATGAATTGAAACCTTTTACTGCACGAAAAAAAGCTGAATCTGGGAAAATGTGGGATTTGTAATCGTACGCATAACCTCAATTTTGGGGGGATTTGTGTTTCAATAACTGGATCAGAGCAATGTGAATGTTAAATTTCCAGGAAAAGCTGCATAAAATTGCTCTTTGGACATTTACAGGGAAAGCTGTAATTCTAAGGAAATTTCTGTTTTGAATTTTACCAGAGCTTTGGTTTGACTGCTGGTTTAGTTTTGCAGCTTTTATATGTTAATGATTCTCTGGGATGGAAGTGGATGTCTGCCTTTTTTCACAGACTCCCAGCAGTTATAAGTGACATCTATTCTCACATTTTCTTTGCGTTTACACTATCTTTTAGTCAAAATCATTGACATGAACAAACTCATGCAGTGACGTTGTCATTGTCCCCCATTCTGCTTACTTTTATATCTTTATCCAGTGCACTGAAGGTTACTATACAATCATCAAAGAAACATCACAGTAATCCTGACTCTCCTGGGATCTATTATCTAAAGCATTATTTGCAAAAGCTTTTCAAGGGAAATACCCCTGTAGGACAGAGTAAATGGTAATAGGTAGTGTTTGTTTACCTGTCAGGTTTGCTGGATCCAGACAGGGAGAAGAGAGCAGATAAAAGGACAGACAAGGATGAATAACATTAGTGTCCAGTCAAAAAACACCAGGGACTAAAGCATCGTTCTACCCCTCTCATTAAAACTAATCACTTTCTTATTACAATGTTAGATAAGTTAAATAGCACCTCCTATAGACAGAGATAAACAGCAAATGTAAAGCTAAATGACAAAAACTCTTTGTCTGATTTCTCACAACGCTGCATACACATTATCTCCCAGCAGCACACCCTCTTACTGTGACATCTACTATATAATAACATACTGGAAATATGTTGCAAAGTGCAACTCCGCCACAAGTGAGACATTAATGGCTTTGGATCACCACAGTTTACACTCCAGGGTTTATGAACTTTAGATTATTACCATCGAGGTTAAGAATTTTTTGCAACGCCACATCAGTCACAGTAATTATTGCATTTGCATTAGTGCATTAACAAAGCTCTAGCAAGCAGAACAGATGATTATCATGAATAATGCTAATGAGTGATAATGTTATCGTCCCCCTATCTGTTATGCTAGCCAACTTTGCTCCCCGTTTATAGATTTTAAGAACAGATTACAGAAAAAACACACTATTAAATTTCTGCGAGAACTTGTGAGCTAAACTCAGATGTGATTAGTAAACAAACAGATTGGGAAGTTAATTGTGTCGCCTGCAGCAGCACAGCATAGCAATAAATATACCTTAATGTTAGTCCTGTATGTTGCATAAATAATGGAAATGCATAATGAACCAGCTGGGATTTTGTTCAGTCTCGGCTTGGTTCTGAGGTTTTGCATTTAGTTTGAGGTCTAGGTCCAGACTATTTAACCCCTAATGCAGAGGTTTTCAAACTGACGGGGGTGTGGGAGAGATATTAACTTTTTTCATGTAGCCCTCTCAATACTTTTTGACATTAGAGTAGACTGGGGGTGTTGGGGTTAACGGCGCAGTTGTCTCAGTTTTGTCTGATTGGGGGCCCACAGTGTCGGACTTTAAAAACCTCTGTCTAAAGCAATAGTCCAGATAAGTAAAGTAAGGGATTATACATTTTGCGTAGCTGTCTGAGAGATAACTTACAATATTTCTTGTTTATGACCTTGCTCTGTCAAAGGCGATTTGAGAACTGCTGCTTGAGATAGAGCAGCCCAACTACAGGCAAGGAATGTATTAAAAATATACATGGAATATACTATACTGCCCAAAAATATTCTGATTGAATACAACACACAGAGCAGCAACAAGCCAGATTGGAAATGAAAATAAGTAAATCCCCGGAGAGTATCTGTTGCCCTTCTGTGAAGACGTACTGTAAGCTGCCTTTCTAATTCTTTTTCTCGTATCCACCAAAACTCTTAATCTTTCACCCTGTCTCTCTCTCTCTCCCTTGCTCCTTCTCTCACCAATCCCAATACTTTATTAAACCATTTGCAAATTTTCCCACTGTGGGACTAATAAAGGATTATCGTATCTTATCTTATTCGTATCCATCATGCTGTCCTTACCTCTTGAAGAGGAGAATGGCGATGACGATGCAGACGATGAAGATGACAGCCAGCACGGGCCCCACCACCCACAACAGACCCTCTTCCTCGTCAACGATTGGCTGAGGATCCACATCCGATGAGGTCACGGGATCGGAATAAGGGCTAGTGGCGTACATAGTCTGGAGCAACACATGGTTTTATACATTGAGACAAGCCGGCATTGAGACGGTTGAACTGTGTGGGTGTGTTTGTGTTTTCACTCACGTTCTCAGAGAGGTCCAGCAGAGCAAGCACAAAGAAAACATACTCCTGTCCGTTCTGCAGTGGACGGTTGCGGAAGTCACCATAGTTTCGGCCATCACCGAGCGTGAACTCCAGGGGGAGGGTCTTAAAGTGAGCAGTGACATAGGCTTTAGGATCTGATTGGCCTGCTTGTCTGCGGATGCGGAGCGCACGACTGACGCTGGTCCTGTTGATCTCTTTCAGGAGCTAAAAGGGTAGACAAGGATAAACAGAGGAGAGGGAAGGGGATATAGATAATTAGAAATGGAAATAAGGGAATAACAAACAACAATTGGT